>JAPSGF010000084.1:1571689-1597671 GCA_035772895.1 Perdix hodgsoniae
AATAAATAAATAAATAAATAAATAAATAAATAAATAAATAAATAAATGGAAGCCATTACTCTCCAGGAAAATCTAGGATATTATTTTTCATTGATACAATATAAACCCCAACACTGAAATCATGACAACTTTTATGAACATCTTAATATTCCTTAAATATGAATGACAATGTAACACTGTTAAAAACAAAAAGCAGTAAGTAAAAATAAAAATAAATTTAAAAACCTGTTTGTGGATTAAAAAAATTCTTTGCAATGTCAGAAAAGTGAGAAAAATATCCTCTTGCCTTGTAACAACAGTATAGTTCTCTATCCCCCACATCCACTAGTATTTTGTAAGTAAAATAGCTGTTCAGAAGAACTACTAATCAGGTTTTTGAACTACATCTGAGCAGTTTATGTAGCAAATTAGCATCGATATGATGCAACTCACTCTTTCAAGCAGCAGTTAAAAAACCATTTAGGTCTATTGGTCAGAGCTGTGATGGGAGCAGAAATGCAACTGGTGCAGGACTCTGTGCTACTCATTTAGTAGATGACAGAATGCTGCCTCAGAATGCAATAAAAATATGGTCTAGAACATACTGATCCACAACATTTCTCAAAACATTATTTCTTAGAGAAACTTTAGCATGAAATGCTGTTGGATATGAGTTACTACAAACTAAAGTAACTTATAATCACTTACTTACATTTCCTATCTGAATCCACATGTCAGTCTAAGATGATTTTGCATGGAGCTAATTTAAGATAGAAGACTAGTAGATTAGTAGGAAGGTTGCCAGTGTAGAAAGAAGTCTTAGGATGCCTTAAAGAAAACAGGAAATTTTATGTATTTCTAACGTTTTCATTCATCTTAGTAACTAATAGTTCATATTCTTCTTTAAATAATCTAAAAATAACTTTGAATGTATTGGAAAACCCTTACAATGCCAAAAACACTGAAATTTTTTAAATTTTTATAGCTCTTGCTATATTTATAAAAGCAACTACAGGCATGCTTTGTAAAACAAAATATATATGAAACAAGGAAGTAGTCAAAGCAATTATTTATTACTCTTTCCTTTGGATATATCAGTGAAAAAGGCAGTCTCAGCAAATTTCCCATTTATGTTTCAGAAAGGTCTATTTTTTAATATCCCACAATGAATGTACCAACCGATTTTGAATTTTCCTTATTTTAGCATAGTTTAATTTAGCTTAGTTTATTTGACACACGAAGGATTAACATGCATTATCTAAATGGATTTTTCAAAATACTCAATGGAAGACCAAGTTGTTTCAGGGGAAAAAAAAAAATAGAAAAAAAAAAAAGAAAGAAAAAAAAGCGTATCTAGAGAAGATTATTTTTACCCTGTTGTCAATAAAAGAAATTAAAACATTATCAATTGAGCATAGTTTAAAAAAAAATCTCGTATTTCACCTTTTATTATTAGACTTTCTAATGTTTAAACAATAAAAGAGTCTTATGTTAGCAAACATAAGATAAAAAAAATATAAGCACAGCATCAACAAAACAGCCCCTTTCATGCTCTTATGTTTCAGTTTTCTGTCATAAACTTCCCTCTCCTTAATTCAAAATTCATCTTCTGTGTCCTGCTTCCCCACCTGCCCGTCACCACCGTAATTTTTATGCTGTATTTCCTCTACCCCTTTCTGAAGCACTTTCTTCTCTCGATTGCTTCCTCTCCACCATGACTCTGGGTTCTCTGATTCTGAATCTGAGTTTAGACTCAGTCATCATTCAGTTTCAATATCATACTTTTTTTAAAAAATAACTCTAGTATCTGTTCTAAATGCAATAGAAGGCAATTTCCTGTACATTTGACTAATGTGATAGTAACATGATGGTAAATAATAACAGAAAAGAATAAAGTGTACCTCTGGTTTGGAAGAATGTTAGCTAGTACAAACAAATTATCACTCTGAATATTTTAAAAGATCAGGACTTCCATAAGCTTCAGTAGAGCATTAAATGGGCTGTGAATAAATCCTTGTAGACTGTATTTTTTAAGTTTCAGCTCACAAAGACATCTTTAAAACACTGGTCATGAAAATACAGTAAGATTATACAGATTTTAGTTTATAATTTCTGATTAACTTTACTAGATACAAATTTCAACTGTGATGCAAAAATTATAATTGGAAGTTGAAAGCTGACTGAAGCAGAAAATAATATTAGCCATAGAATGAATCATTTTTACTGCTTTTAAGCTAAACAAGTAAAGAATAACAAAAAAAAAAAAAAAAAACAAACATAGCTGCGTAGTTTTAAACATGTATTCCTCAAATCAATTCTTGTATATATAATCTGTTTTACTTACTCATAAAGCTCAATGGAGTGTAACAAGTAAACCAGCATTTAAGATATAATTATGCAATTTTATATTTTTCTACACATAAGTAGAGGCACATGATTTAAAAGATAATTTAATAAAAGCATTAAAAGTTGTAATATGTTGATAAATATCTTTCATAAACTATTGTTGACTTTTAAATCTTCTTAATTGTCCAGTATCAGAAGTTCTCTAACAGTTTCCAGGGGGACGAAAAAAAAAAAATCTTACTAGATCCTCTTTACTCCTATATATTGACCAAAGCAAATTTTTCTGAGACAAGCAAACAAAAAAATCATATTTGCTTATATTAAGCAAAGGCAAAGCTCTCTGGGCTAGCAAAATAAAAGCATATCTGTTTAAATTATATATATATATATACACATACATATATATATATATATATATACATACATATATATATATATATTTGTGTATATATATAGTATATCTGTATATTTATATATATTTTTTCCAAGTGAACACTATATACTCAATATTAAAGTCTAAGATATACTTTGATATGATGAGAGTCTTTCATACATTTATAATTTTACTCTCTATAGAAATAACTGCGTTATTCTACCATGTTAAATATGAATTGTATGGGCTATGCAATTTTATTGCCTAGACTGCTTTACCTCTGCAATGATGATAGTCACAGAAAACTTAAATTATATCAATTTCAGGTAAGTTTAGTTCAAGTCTCCATATTTTTCCAGTGTTATTGCTTTTTCCCCTAAGTGAATAGATAGCATATAATTTTACTTTGTGCATAAATTAAACAATACTATCCAGGTTTCCTGCCTTCTAGAAAAAAAAAAGTATTTCTCTTCCCTTTACACAAGACCCATTCCCTGAAGAGCCGTTGAGCTGCATGTGATTTCATGGATGACAGCAAATTGATTTCACAATGCTGGCAGGAATATAACTTTGAGATACTTAAAAATTTCAGCTAACTGCGAAAAGAAACCGAGCCCTAATTGTTATTCTTTAAAACATCATCAAATTATTGATTTCTTACTTTAGCATTTAGTAACAGTTGTACTTACATGATGAAGCAGCATCCCAGATTGATTTGGATATAACATTATTGATAGTACCGGCATGAATTAGAAGTGCTTTCCAGATGAAAGTTCCAACAGACTTAAAAGTTCATCAGAAGTTCACAGAAGTCAAAGCAAAATCTTCCTTGGAGCTATGGTACTGTAAAGGAGGGAAAGGAATTTCCAGAATGATAAAGCATGGAGTATGTCACAAGAATTTATTTGTACTTTTGCACTTTATTTGAAAAGAAGGATAAATATGTCACAAAATTTCAATTCAATTCACATCTAATTTTATTGTTGCTGCACAATATACAGACTGAATCTGAACACAGAATAAATGGAGGCTGTAACTTGGCAAACATTTATTTTAGGTTGTGGTGAAGAAAAAAAGAAGTTCTGTGCAGAAGCTATTCTTCATTTCCAACACATGAAAATGCAAAGATATATCTTCATCAGGGGAGGTGGTGGAGTCACCATCCCTGGCAGTGTTCAAAAGGCATCTGGATGAGGAGCTGCGAGATCTGGTTTAGTGCTTGTGGTAGCAGTGGTAACGTGAAGATGGTTGGACTAGATGATCTTATAGGTCATTTCCAACCATGTGATTCTATGATTCTATGATTCTATGATTAAGAAAAATAAAACAAAAATAATCTTTATATATCTCAAATGTGGCCAATAGAAAGAAGTTGTAGATTTATTATTCTTTCTCTTGTCAAGCTTTATAAAAAAACACACAATAAAATCATTCAGAAACTGAACGTGACATACAAGATGAACTTCAAGATTTATCTATATGGGAAGCACAAGTAGATACAAAACGATACAATCATTTTTTTATCCTTAGATAAATAGCCAAAAGATCTACTTTTCTCAATGGCCGTTATCTCACTGTACAGCCAGCTGGCTAATGGTCCCTGAGATCAGCTTCCTCCACCTTGCTACTTACAGCTCAGTGCCAGCAGATACATATTATGTATCATTATCAGTACATTATCAGTAGTAGCTTCAAAAAGGGGACATCACCTTTCATTATATTATGAAAAACACAACCTGCTTATGGAATTGGCAAACTAGGACCATTTTTTGTTTGACATGAAATCTGCATCACATTGATTAGATACATAAATGACAAAACACACATTAAAGAATTAAAATAAGGAGCTTTAAAAACATGGGTTTTTAAATTTGTTGTCTTGTATGTCAGTAAAATCCTCATTTTATTATTTCATTTTAGCAAGTTCAGAGTTGAAATAAATTTTTTGTGGAAATGGAGTATCTGGCCTACACCAAAAGATAAATCTTAAAGAATGAAACAAAACACATTTAGCATTCTCTGTGGTCCATCTGCAGCCCTGAAGGTGAACTGTTCCTTTCTGTCACATATTCACACTTTTGTACTCCTAGCACTATAGACAGTTTGTAGAGCATTCATTTTACAATTTGAAGAAAAAATGTGCAATTTTTATAATGACATTTTGAGGTGAAGAACTAACCATGAAGAGCATCACACACACTAACATTTCTATTTTCATTAGATATTCTCATAGTGAGCCATATAACAATCTCCTTTTTAGCAACAGCTGTTCTTGGACCTGTACCCAAATTTCACACAGTAAGGTTTTGGCATACAAGTATTTCAGTGTGAACTGGAGCTTGGTAGTTTTTTGAAATTTAAAATGATTAATCCTACAATTATCTGTCCTTTGGTTTTCTAGAATTTTCACATTACAAGGAAAATATAAAGGAGAAAGCCTGAACTTTTGGAAGTCAACCTTGTTTCTTCAGCTGCAGTTTCTTCTCTGAATGTGACATTTCCCTAATGTATTTGCACATTGACCTCATGAAATCATTTATATGAAATCTTGTTCTCTATAACGCTAAGCAGAAATGAATTCCACTCCTGATTTTGCCTTGACAACTGATCTAATCAGTAGTAAGGATTAGCAGAAATTACTGTGACTCTACCAAAACTGTTAAGAATTGATTCCATGTCAAACAAAGAAAGTTTTAATTTTCTCAACACTTAACATAAGAGTTAAATCATGCATATTAGATAAACGTTGTCGAGGGTTTGACATATATGTAGAATAAAATCATATGAACAAATAGTTCAAAATACTGTTTATTAATGTATTCTCAGTTTGAATATTTTCTAAGGAGATGAGGTGGCAGATTGCCCAATTGACACTTGTTATCTATAGTAGTGTTAACTGCCATTTTTACACTTAAACAAAGTTGCAGCTGCTCATTTTATAAGATGATTTTCAAATTCTGAATGAAGAGCTACTGAGTCATCTAAGCTACTTTCAATTGTCCTATACATATTTAGAATAATTAAGTTCCCGCTGAGGCTCAGAAAACAATTTTATCTTCATTTCCTAAAAATTAATAAGTATGAAAGTAGAGATTGAAGGAAACCTTTTATAAAATTTGCACTTAAAATCCTTCAAGAGGATTTAAAATTTTGTTCTGACAGTGATGTTCATTCTTAGAGTAAAAGGTTAGAAACACGACATACTGATGCATATGCCACAGTTTCTGGTGCTGAGAACTAAAAGCCAGATCAAACAGATTTTTGAATAGTTTTTTGTATTTAAGATGACAGGTTATAAGACAGTTTCTGATACAAGAAAGAACAATTATGATGTAAAGTCTCGAATTATGTCATTAGGTCTAACATTCTTCAGTGTGATAAAAGTGTCCAATAATATTAAAAGAAAAAACATCTGGTCCTAGGTTTGCATCTGAACTTCCACTATGAAAGAAAAGGTATTCTTTCCTAATATATTTTATTTGTTAAGATAAATGATTATCTTTAATCTTTAATTATTTGATTATTAATTATAATTTAATTATTTAATAATTATCTTTAAGATAAATGATTTATCTTTTTTATCATTGTCTTTGATAAAGATAAATGTTCTCTCTCAATTACCTCATCATAACAGTGAGTAAAAATGTACTAATATTTTTGGTTTATGGCCAAAAACAAATAGATATACTGGGCCAGTACTGAGCTGCTCAGTACAAATAAAGGCATGGAGTTACTAAATAGAGATCAATAAACAAAGTGCCACAGTTATGATTATGGGACTGAACAACTCTCCTGAGAGGAAAGACTGATAAAGTTGAGTTTCATTGGCCTAAAACAGAGAAGGCTTGTGAGGATATTATTAATATATATAAAAACCTGAAGGGAGGGTGCAAAAAGAAAGTAAATATTATCTTCAGGAAGTTCCATCACAATGTCACAAAGCACTTCTTTAGTGTCTAGCAGGCTGTGAATTTGAACAGGTAGGTAAAAAATGTTTTTGAATCTCCCCCAGTGCTTGGAAATCTTTAAAAACTAACAAAAACATGGACATAGTCCTGTGTAATTGTCTCTAGGTGTAATTGTTTGAGTTGGGAGTTGGAACAGATGCCTTCTAAAGGTCCCTTCTAACCTCTACCATTCTGTGACTCTTATTCTGATTTTTATGCCTGGTAAATACTGTAAAGAAAATCTTGCACTACAGTTTGAAGAAAATTTTGCAAGTAGGATATCTTTTAAAATTCTTAAATCTGTTAGATTTCAGCTTTAATGATGTGTTTTATCTCATTTATTGATCCTTTCTATATTGACTATTGTATGACAGGGAAAGTAATGAGCAAATAAGGATGTTTTCCATCCTGTGTCCATTGTGATAGTTGAGAATTCTTATATTTCCCATAGACATAATCTATTTTAAGTAGACTTCTGAATCCAGATCTCTAGAATGTCCTGTCTTTTTGGAATGGAATGGAATCCATCTCTTCATTTCTCACTACTAACAAGAGGGATATAGTTCTTGTTTAGCTTTTGTTATTCCCTTAACTTAATAAATTAATTGAAACAAGTTCAAATTTCCCTTCTTCTAATAATGCTGACTTGTACACCATTTCAGACATTTCACAGTTAGCTCCACTACGTAATACATTTGCGATTAAATAGCTCTTCATTACACTTATGGCTAATGATACACTATGATTATATTGGTTTTGGTTTGGATTGAGCCAAATTTCTTCATAGCAGCTTCTATGGTTCTATGTTTTGAATTTGTGACAAAGACTGTGCTGGCAATATAGAGATGTTTTAGCTGAGTAACCTTTACATGATATGAAGCACTACTTTCCTGAAAATGGCTAAGTATTCATCTTATGATGGGAAGTAGTGAATGAATTCCTTTCTTATGCTGCTTTGTTTCTGTGCACAGTTTTTGTTCTACCTATTAAATTATTTTTATCCCAATCCATGTTTTCTTATTTCTACCATTCCATTTCTCTCTACTATCCCACTGGGAGGGGCAGAAAGTAGGTATTTTGGGGCTATGGTTGCCTGCTTGAGTTAACTCAAAGCAGTATCAAAGATTGTTTTAACAGTGAAGTATTATTCACTTCTTATCTAGATCAGTACTGAGTGTTTTGATGAATAAACTGGATTTATATGCATTGCATTTTTTTTCTACAAATATGTTTTAGATATGAGCTCTTTAAAAGCACAATTTCAAAAGTTCCGTGATAGGTCTTCAAATTTTCCTTTAGTTTTCTTAAACTTTCTAACATTTCCTTGCCATGAAGATGATAGTGATATTGACTGTGTCACCTGACAATCACCAAAGAGTTGATAACAGCGGTAAAAATTTCAATTCTGCAACTGTAGAGCTTTGTTGTCCATGTGAAGTCTTGTTGGGTTAATTCATTTTACACAAGGGAGTAGCATTTCCGCACATCAGAGAAAGGTATAATCATCATTAGATTTTCTCTCACTAAAGACTTATTTTCCTTGAAGAATTTCATCTTATGATTAAATTACGGATGCCTCTTTATGAAACCTTCCCTTACAAGAAGTTCTTCATCAGTGCATAACCTGGCAGCCACTCACATTTCTGCTTCATACTAAGCTGATTTTATAACCAATGTTCCAAAACAAACAAACAAACAAATATTACAGCATTGAAAGAGCAAGGAAGTAAATTGTTAGCAACCTAATTCTCAAAGGAAAAGACAACATGACAGATCAGATAGACAGATAGATAAATAAAGAACTGAGGTCTTTTAATATACCTATGAAGCAATATTGCAGTAATGCGTAGTAAACTTATGGTAACATGTGGGATAAGACTAGGAAGATGAAGGTTGGGAAGGAGATGTGAATCTTAATGTTCTTTTCCCCAAAGTAGCTAATCAAGTGTGAAATGATATTTCACACACTGGTGATCTAAAGTATAATTTACAAGGAAAGTAGTCTGTAAGTGCCTAAGCCTGATATGCTCTCTCAACTGTATATAAAATTCCTCTCATAATATCTCTACTAATTAAGTAATTTAGAAAAAGTTATGCATCTGCTGATTTTGATAAGATTTAAGATAGCAGTTTGATACACCTTTTGTAACATACTGATGACCCAAAACATATCCACCTTGTTTTTAAAAAAAAGTCTTTTATTTTGGACTTAGAGTAATATGAATAAACCATATAAAGCAATGCTACATGAAGAAATTAGTAATTGCATTCCATTTCAACAGAGATATACAAAGGATAAAAGAATAAAGTATTGGAGACTGTAGAAAGTGTCAAAATTAGAGGAATGGTATATACTGATAGCAAAAGTTCAACGAACAAGAATTATGGGAAAACCAGAAATATTAAGAAAAAGACAGATCAAGTCTAAGCTATCAGGATTTGTTCCAAAGTGAACTGATGAGAGACCCATAATAGATTCCAATAATGTAGAAGTCTGATGACACAGAGGGAAGAAATGAAAGAAATAGAAAGCAGAAACATAATTATCCAAAAATAATTTTGACAGATTCTGAAGATTGTTTGGTAACAGATATATTTCTTTATTTGTACATTTGTCATTAAACAAATATTACATAGAAAAATAGAAAACTTTGTTAATGGTGCTGCCATGAAAACAGCGCTGCTTGTAGTACTAGATTAATATTAATAGTTTTTATGTAAAGAATTTCATTTCACTATTTATACTATCAAAATATATAAAAATAAGGAAAGAGAAAGAAAAATATAACAGAAACTGCAGGATAAAGTTAGGATAAGCCACTCTACATTGTATCAAGCCACTCTACTTCATATTCAAACCACTCTCCACACATTTGAAAAGTCATGGCTGTCAGGCAAACACTCCACTGACTAAAAAAGAGATACATCATTCCCAATTTTAAGAAACTGAGAAAGGAAGAACCAGGGAACTAAGGGCTGATGACCCTCACCTTTGTACCTGGGAATATCATGGAACAGATCTTCCTGGAAGATATGTTAAGGCACATACAAGATAGGTGTTAATCAGAGACAGCCAGCAAAGCATTACCTAGGGTAGATCCTGTCTGACCAACTTGGCTACCTCATATGAAGAACTGTCTATATCAGTGTACAAAGGAAGAGGAACTGTTGTGTACCTGGACTTCTTGGATGTTGTGTTGAGGGACATGGTTTAGTGGGAGCTATTGGTAGTAGGCGAACGGTTGGACTGAATGATCTTTTAGGTCTTTTCCAACCTTGGTGATTCTATGATTCTATGATTCTGCAAAGGAATGGTCACATACCCCATTCTTATCTCTGAATTGGAGAGGTAAGGATTTGAAGGGTGGATAAGGAATTGGCTGGAAGGTTGCAGCCAGAGGCTGGTGAAAAGTCGTGTCTCCAGAATCTGTCCTAGAACTGGTACTCTTTAACATCATAATCAGTGAGATAATGGTAGAATCAAACACAATCTCAGCAAGTTTGCAGAGAACACCAAGCTGAATAATAGCAGTAGATACAACAGATGGAAGGGATGCCATGCATTTGGACGAGCTTGAAAAATAAGCCAGTGTCAACCTAATGAAATTCAACAAAGTAAAGTGCAAGGTTCTTCAATTGAGTAGGATCAATTCCAGATGTGTATATAGACTAGGAGATCATCATCATTGCAATATAATCATCATCCTGGGTTGAAAAGGTCCACAATGATCATCTACTTTCAACCCTCCCTGTTATGTGCAGGGTCGCCAACCACCAGACCAGGCTGCCCAGAGCCACATCCAGCCTGGAATGCCTCCAGAGATGGGTCATCCTCAACCCTGCTGTGAAGGACCATGGTGTTCTGGTGGATGAAAAGCTTGACATGAGCCAACTATGTGTGCTTGCTACGTGGAAAGTCAACAGTATCAGAGTCTGCATCAAAAAACATATTGCCAGCAGGGTGAGGAAGGTTATTCTTCCCCTCTACACTTCCTTTGTGAGCCCTGTCTGGAGAACTGTATCCAGATCTGAGGCCCATGGCACAAGAAATACATGGAGCTGCTGAAGTGGGCCCAGAAGAGGGACAAAATGATAACAGAGGGTTGGAGCACTGCACCTATGAGGAAAGGCTGGGGAAGCTGGGCTTGTTTAGCTTGCAAAAGAGAAGGCTTTGATGAGAACTTACTCTGGCCTTCATTTGCTTCAGAGAAACTTATAAACAGGAAGGAGACTGACATTTTACACAGACAGTTATTGACAGGAGAAGGGGGAATAACTATAAATTAAAGGAGGGGGTGGTTTATACTAGATGCTGGGCAGAAATTCTTTATTCAGAGATTGGTGAAGCACTGGAACATGTTGTGTAGGGAAATTGTGGATTCCCCATCCCTGGAGGTATTCATGATCAGATTGAATAGGACCCTCGGCAGCCTGATCTAGTAGGTGACAAACCTACCCACAGCAGAGCATTTGTATCCCTTCCAACCTAAGCCATTCCATGGAAGTTCTATGCAAAAGACAAGGGATGAATTATTATTTTTCAAGATTCTTAAGTAAGCAATTACTTATAGTTAAACAGCCGGTTGACATGATAGCTATGCCACCCACTCTGTCACTTACTCTGCATGGGAGAAAATTGAAAGGGTAAAAGCAAGAAAATTTGAGAATCAAAGACAGTTTAATAACTTTTTTCCACACTCAGACACTCAGTCTGCTCCTCATCCAACATTAACACTTTCCCAAATGTTTCAGGGTATTGCATTACCAGAATATAAAGTGTTTATCAATGACTTTCAAGTATATATTGTGCTCTTCTTTCTCATGTTTAAACTATGTTTCCTGTCTTAAAATAAACAAAAATAATATAAATTGGGATAATTTTGCAATAAATCAAAAGCAAATACCTCAATGTATTAAGACCTTTCATTTAACACAGTGTAAACATAAAACATTAAATGTGCATTACTCAACTCTTTCAAAATACTAATTTTGTGTATACAATAAATTTTCTATGCTTGATTAACATCGTTTTGATATGATTAATTTGTCCTTGATGATATAGAAGTTCTTCTATCTATTCAAGCATTAATGAAAGAATAAAACACTTCTGTTTTTTTCACTTACTATTCACTCTGCCCCTCTTGTTTCATCCAATATTTTGTATTATTTAGTTCCTTATGATAAGATAAACTACCTTTGAGAAATTTGATCTTTTGTTACCAACTTGAAAAGGTCATAAAGAGAACATCAAAAACTTAATCCAGTGTGATTCTGAAGGACCTTGCAAAGGGTCTCAACAGTGTGATGGAACTGAAAAGGTTTTTGAACACAAAAAAGAGTTCTCATCCTTTCAGGATGAAGTGTCAATGGTCATATCCTGATTCTTGGATATCTTCCTTCTTATCTTTCCTCTTCACTGTTTGAGATACCATGTTATACCATATTGAATACATATTAAAGTATTAAAATGAGGTTTTATTCTAACAGGTAAAATTACATGTTACTAGTCAAGATACAAAACCTAGCTTTTTTAGAAGAGCAACCCAAACACTTTTGAGTTGTTTTTGTTTTTTGTTTGTTTGTTTTGTTTTCTCTTTTCATTTCTGTTTTTGCACTGTTAAATTCTTTCCTTCTTCACAAATAGGGAGATAAGGAGAAATAGAAAAATATACAGTTAAAAGTAAAATCGTTGGATTTTTCTATTCCATATTTACACATTACATCAAAGTCTTCATGCTCATAGGAACGTATTTACTGATTGAGTCTGAAAATTATTGAACAAAGATGAAAAATCTCAGTGAGTGACTTGCACCCTGGTCAAATTAATTTTTTAAATTCAATTTATCCCAGCCAGTGATTTTTGATTGCATAAGGAGGGTAGTGTATTAAACAGAAGATAGCTGAGCATCACAGGGTCATTTTTTCATCCCTTGCCTCCCCTGTTATACCTGGGAGTCACTGAATGTTGTACAGTAAAGCTCACACTCATTAGTGATACAAGTCAGCAGTTTGATTTTACCTTAACAGATCAACTGGACATGCAGTCAATTACTAAATTTTATCTAACAGCTGTTGTGGTTTTTAGGTTGTATTTTGAGACTGACTCCATGTCATTTCAGAACAATATAACAAAAACAGTCAATATGTGGAAACAGTGACACATGACTTCTTCCAGCTTTCAGCATGAAGTCAGAGTATGTTACCATTTCCAGACGGGCAAATAATCATCTCCTCAGCTCCTAAAGTTAATTTTCACAAGAACTGCATGTCAAATGTCTGAATTCTATATACTAATACAAAATGAAAAAGATGGTGATTTAGAGTAATATACAAAATGACAAACTGCAGCTGTTCAAGAATGGATAGATCTCCACAGAATCACAGAATGGCCAGGGTTGGAAGGATCAGGTTGGAAGGAACAGGTTGGAAGGGTAACCTGTTCCAGCACCTCATCATTCTCATAGTAAAGAACTTAAAGATTTTAAAGAACTTAAAGAACGTAAAGATCTCCAGTTCACACACTGCTATAAAAAAAAAAAAAAAGGTTTGTATGATTTATAAATTTTCACTGCATTCTTAATAGAAAAGAACACCTTTGACTATAATCCAACATTATATGTTTAATAATCTCAGAATTATTTAGACAACAGTAGCTGTGGGAAATGAACTACTCAAAATGTTTATGTGTAACCTACTAATTTTCTTAAATGCCTAGCATGAGAATAGAGACTAAGGGTCTGATCTGATGTTTAAGAGTAGCAAAATTTTGGAGAATAAATGACAATGTTTTTTGTGCACATTACTGCATTTTAGCCATTAGTTCTCATGGGGTACTTCAACCACTCTTGTACTTGCTGGAAAAATAGTACTGCCAGGTACACAGAATCCTGGAGATTCCTTCATTCGTGTAGAAGATAACTTTCTGACATAAGTGATAGAGTAGCCAACAAGCAGAGGTGTGCTGCTGGACTTGGTTCTTACAAACAAGGAAGGACTGGTTGGGAATATATGACCATGAGATAATGCAGCTGAGGATCAAGAAAGTCAACAGAATGAAGAAAGATTAGGTCTTGATTATATGTGTATGGAAACACTAAATCTCACCCTTCTGCGCTGTTCAAAGCACTATAGTATGATATGTTCATTTGAAATTCTTTTCAGCTACTTATAAAAGAGAAAATATCGGAGGTTTTACCCTTTCTACCTGTCAAGTTTTCACTCTTTTTTTGGCTGGAAGACTTCTGTTAAAGAAAAACAGGACTTTCAAAACGATGTGCTTGAAATGAGGCTCCTAAAATCACTGTGAAGATCTTATATTAAACAACAACAACAACAACAAAAATCAGGAAAAAAAAGAGGAGAAAAAAAAAGAAAAAGAAAAAGAAAAAAAAAAGAAAGAAAAAAAAAAAAAAGAAGGACTCTTTCAGAAATACTGATGAGTATATATTTGGTTTCTCTTTAATTTACTGCCTCCATTGCAAAGTGAAGAACAGAAGTCCAACCACCTCAAGGACATGTATAGCTACAGGGGTTCTTCTTGCATCTTTCTAGGGATATCCAAATCCTCTGTTTCTTTTCTTCTCTGAAGTGCTTGTATACCTATGCATTCATCCTGGGGAACAAAGTGAAAGAGATCTGTGTGCAGTCACAGGGCCATGATTTCACTGTGATCATGGAGACAAGGCAGAACATCTCAAGTGACTGGAATGCTGTACTTTTAAGGAAATATAGATCAGCACTGTGAGATGGTGGAGTTGCTCTTTTTGTGAGAGAACATCTGGAATGTATTGAGCTCTGCCTAGCGATGAGTGATAAAGAAGTGGTAAGGGTTTACAGTGCACTAAGTTTCCTTTGCTTTACTCCAGAATAGAGCATACTCTCTAACTACTCGGTGTCAAACAAGCAACAGAATTTCCGAAATGATCCAAACTGATAGTTAATCTTTGAAAACAACCTGGTTTATTTGGTCTATCCCACTGTGTTTAGTTGTGCTTCTAGGACTACCATAAGTCAGAATTATAGTACAATATATTGTTTATGCCAACTGAAAGCTTTCAGAGGATGGAATTTTTTTTTAGTTCAGCGGACTCATCTCTAGAATTATTGTTCAGATAAGTTCAGCTTTCTGATAGAGATGTAAAAGAAGTCTTGACAGACTTAGAACTCCTTTGAGAAAAAAATGGAAGAAGACTCAGCAGAGCATTTTTCCCCTAACAGTTCTGTTAAAAATTCTCTGCAAGGATTTCCTCTTTTGCTTGGTTGCTGCTTTTAATCTGAGCCTCTGGCAGTTGACCATTGTTTGAATTCTACCGCAGCAACAATAAAACTATGCCTGTGCCTGGCCACAGACCTGATAAATCTGGATCATGACTCTGACCAACAGAGCTGATTTCATAGCTTGAAGTCATCTCTGTCAGTTTGAACTTATCTGGTGACCATTACACTTTTGGTTGATCCAGGTTGGTAACACTAATTTTCTTTCTCAGATACTAAAATATTGCCACTGTCCATGATACCACTGTCTCTGTCTTGACATCTTTTGACTATGACTAAACTTTCTTTCTGAAGAACTACGTTCTGTTTTTTTCCCAGCTAGAAAGCATAGTTTATCAGTATATGCTCATGCTAGACATATGTGGTCTAAGTCTGTATTCAGTGTCTTAGCCTTGAAAACCTTGATCTGATCTGGCTATTCTGATAATACCTGCTGTACACTATGCAGATGCTACACAACTGAGGGAATAGCCATATTTCAACCCGTTATTAAATTATTGCAACAGAAGAAGTACAGCCTGCTATGGAATAAAGATTTTGAACACCTGTGATCACGAATACAGGAAATTTTTTTAGTAATTTCATCTTGCTACAGCTAATCAGATTACTCCTTGAATTTTCATGTGTGTCTTTATGGTACTCACCTGAGTGTTCCAGATATACTTCTGTACACAGAATAGAGCTGATGTAGTGAGATATGTGTTCTATTTTCACTGGAATATACTGAGCATAATCACAGGATTACTTACAGCTGAAAGGCTTGTTAGGAAATGGCTTGCTACTGACTTTCAGCCATTAGCATATGGCTCCTTATTAATCCATTCTCCACCAAAATTTCATTTAGGAGATAATTTAGTCAAAGGCTTGTTTTCTCATCATTAAGTAATTGTTCAGTGTTTGAATTGATTGGTTACCATTATGTTTGCTGTCATGCATCTGGGAGTGCTCCAGGAACAGAGGATCAAAGACATTACATACTTACTAAGGCTGTAGTGTGTTTGATCATCTGATAAGATTTCTATACAGGAATTTATTTCACTAATCACTAATTCTGTGATGAGCTGACATTGTTATTTGCCCATAGGCATGTCTTACATTTGAAAAATCTATTTCTTCACATGAAGAGAAATGTGAAGATGAGAGAACCGGATTAAGAAAATGCAAAATATCAACATGAAAGCTAGTAATTTTAATGCTAGTTGGCATTAGTGATATGTCTGTTAGGCTTTCCATATTACTTTCTTCCTAATGGTAGAAATCATTAATCTCCTCAATAATAATAATAATAATAATAATCTAACATGATTTGGATAGCATTTGGATAGCTCAAAGTAAAAATATATTGAGGACATTGGAATTGATTTGCTTTATCACTTCCAATATCACTGAGTGGATTTCAGTAGTAAAACACTGGAAAGCACTAAAGAATTTCAAGTGTAACAAAGAACTTTTTAAAAAAATAAATTTATATTCTTTGGTGTCTAGTGAAAGCAATGACAAAATCTGTTGGCATAAGAGCAGTTGAAACAGTAGGCTTTGCAAAGCTTGGGGTCAAATAAATGAAAATAATATGGATGCAATTGTTTACTTAAAAATCCAGCAGATTGGCTTAGGATGCTCTGGACAGTGAAGACGAATAAGCCAAACTTGATAGAAATGTCATTGCTTATTTTTCTGTACATCCATAATTTCTATGAAGAAAAACCAATAGCGTATTTCACTAGAATCTGTCATTTCATCATATAGAATGCTTACTCGGATTCATGTTTTATTATCTCTTCACAGCAAGAAGTTAGTAGGAAATGATATTAGAAATAGTCCTGATACTGATGCATTTAATATTATGTTTTGCTTAAAGCGCATGTATAAAAAATAAACACAATTACATATTTGAATAATTTACAGCTATATCTTTCTGGTTTAGTTCTGGTTTCATCCTAATTATAACTTTTTTTTGTTTTGTTTTGTTTTGTTTTGTTTACTGGTAGTAACGCCACTGGAAAAATGAAATAATAAAAGTAATAATTTTAAGCGTGGCTGTCAGAAAATGGGGATGACCTGAAATAGTCTGTCCTCAGACAGACATATTAAGGACTTCCTTAAGATTCATTTATGTCCGGCAGAGAGTAATGATTCATGTGTAACTATTGTAGGTCTGACTCTCTCCTGCCCTATCCACAGATAATTAATTAGCATTACAATGGTAGTCCATCATACAAATTAGTGTTTGGGAACTTGGTAGGTTATTTGTTGTTTCATTGCATGATAGTAGTTCTGGAACACATCATTATGATCTACTATATCTGTAAATATTAAAGAGGAAGAAAATCTTTAGAACTCATCATGGACCTTAATGTATTTTATTCTACCATAGTTTAATGGCTTCACAAATAGCCCTGAAAATATCATTCTTGAGAATAGTTTTTAAAGGTTTATTTCAGAATAGTAGTTTTTGTTGCTGCTTATTGTCTTTGCTGCTTCTTGATTCACAGGAAGCACCATTAGAAAATTTTAGTCTTGATAAGCTCTTGAAGTATCTTAATGTAACTCACACTTTATATCAGTAGAATTGATCGGTGTTTTCTTTGTAGTGATTGTATCTATAATACCAAGTCACTTCTTTATTGAAAAAAAAAACTATTTTTCTCATTACAAAATTTTGAATAAGAGAGTTTCTCTCTTTTTTATGTTATAAAAGTTGAATTTTGACAGTGTTGTGTGAAAGTAAGAAGAGCATGATTTTGTGTTCCTGCACTGTACAGCAACATCATTTATTATATGAAACTACTTCACCTTGTATTTAGAATATCTCTTAGGCTTTTCAGATGCAACTATTATTCACTATGATCTGAGTGGAAAAAATAAAATAAAATAAAATAAACCCCTGGGGAAAAAAAAAAAAAGTAAAAAAAAAGTCTCTAATTCTTAGAATTCATATATATCACATATATACATATAATTCATATATATTCTAAAAGTAACAACAAATTTTCGAGAACTGACATTTTGAAGATGTACATTAATACTACTGTATTATATGCTTTGCTTTTTGCAATAAAAATATAGTACACAGGGAAGTACTACTGTGGAAAACCTGACTGAACACAATAGCTCCTTCTCCCCAGTTTTTATCTACAAAATGGTAATTAGTGAGTATACTGAAGTAATAAAAGTTTAACTACTCTGTAGCCCTCTATATAGAGTGCCAGTTCACTTTACTTTGCAGCTCCAATTTTGTTTTTGGGTAGTTTATCAGGAAACTGGGCAGTTCTGGATGGCAATAAATGTGCAGTAGGCAAATTAGCATTTTCTGATGGAAAATTCTTCAATTGGAAATGACTTTTGACCAGCTCTTCAATAAGTCTGCCTTAATTCCATGCCTGCTCACTGTATAGTAAAATTGATTTTGCCTATTCAATAACCTACCAGCAGTCAAGAGGCAATTAGAGCACACCATATTCTTCATTTCTTTTCAAATTGTGAATCCTACTATGGATCAGTGAGAATATTGGCTAAGCCAGGGACAAACTATTATGAAGTGGTTTTTAGAAAGCAAGATTTGCTGGGATTGAAATTACAAATCCATTTTGATACAACTGAAAAAAGAATAACTTTTCACACTTTCTAGAGAAGGTGCATTCACCTTTCAGTGATGACTGACACCATTTCAGAATCCACAGTAAGTTTTTGTCTTATATATATCCTTGTCCTGAAACAGGTGACAAGGTTAATGTTTCAGCTGAAGTAAAACTTTCTATCGGTTGCGCTGCAGAAAATAATAATGTAAACATTAACTTTACTTGTACTTAACTGAGATGATTGTTAACAAGTCTGCTGTGCTTAGTTGGGATCCACCTCATGAATTCTGAATATGCACAGCTGACAATCCTTTAATGTATTTGTCTTCCAGATGTAACAACAAGAAATACTTTCAAATATCAAGAGGAAGGATCTTCAGTCAATTTTACAGAACTTGAACCTCCAAGCTGAAAAAAGGAAATCAGTAAGTGGCCCTCAGAGAATTATCTTCCTATGACAAATACCCTGCTAGCGCGTAAGGTCTATTCTATGACCACATAGACTGAGACACTTTCCTCAGGTTCGAATCAATGTGAAGTTTTGTGGAGAGGGGTGGAAGCACATTGTGTTGCTATATAACCTTGTTTTAATAAAGGTCTGGTCATGCAACTCAAAATCTTTTGAAATTTGTAATCCTGATATGTGCCTACCAGGTGTCTGCAGAAACTAATAGATTTTTATATATTAAGAGGGAAAAACATAACTTTTCATTAGGCCTTGAAGGAAATAGAAGGTTCCATAAAAAGCAGCCTTCACAAATAAATGATCTCTTGCATTATTTCAATGTATTACACTTTGCTAACTGCTGAACAAATACTGAAAATAACCAATTGCTCTTCCTAAGTGACACCTGTTGGTACATGTAAATGGGAAAAGGTTGTCAAAATTACCTTTCAGAGTTGAATGAAGTATGAAGATAACATTTTAAAGATGGGCCTTTGTGCTGCAGTCTCATTATGAATGCTATTACAAAATCCTGATTCTCTATTATAGTGTTTAGGGTAAAACTGAGGTACTGAAAGACCAGAGGAATAGCTAAGAACATAGCAAAAGGATGTGTTTCTTCTGTCATCAGAATCCATAAAACTTTTCCATTATGAATTTTGTTTTTCGTGCTAAACTACCCATAGAAACCAGCTACATGTTTACAGTACATGGAGACCAAGCATTGAGTACTGATAATAATATTCACATATACAAGCAAGGGGAGTACACTGCCCCCTAGCCAACAAGGACTTTGCAGGGAAGAGTATGTTTCCGACTCAAAGACTGTTACTTTTAAACTGCTGGGATACACATGGATGCATGAATAGCTATGAATCTATTTTGATTAAAATTGCTTGAACTTTTCCAGAAAGGATACTGAAAAGGAAATTCTTTTTATGCCCAAATGAATATTTATTTGAGATAGCAAAGATCAGACTTCAAAGCTCTGCTCAAGATCGGACAGATATAGTAGATTGGTGCATGGCAGAGATTTCAGCATTTTTCTCCACTCTATTATATTATGATCGATATGGAAGAATATTTCTGAGGAAGTTTTGCCAATCTTGTGGAGCAAAATTTAATTCATAAATCACAAAAGTTAGCATATATAGAAAGTACACTTTAAACATATGCACTAAACTTCATGTAAAGATTCCTTTTTTTTTTTTTTTTCAGTTACTATATCCAGATAACTAGATCCAGATAACTAGAAGATCATAATATTTATATATTAAATAACATAGAGGCATACAACTGTCATATTATTTTCTTACATGATATTCTTCTGTTCCCCACTATTGATTTCAATGTTAAATTCAATTTAGATGTCCTGTAGGGAAGAGGATGTTATTCAAGACTATTTGGAGACGCTTGAGTATGCACTGTAACAGTTAATACTAATTGAAGACAAAGTTTCCAAATAGTTTCCCTGGATTCATGATGATAGATATGGAGGCTGGAAGCTGAGACTATTATCTCTTTAACAGAGAATGAGATCACGCAATCTTAAAATAAATTGTCTATGTGTTACACTATAGTTTGAAGAAATGAAATCTGATCATGTAAAATAATTCTTTAGTGTCATGCATGCACAAGACAACCTAAGCTAACAACTGGTGAATGCAGCTTGCTGTGGACTTCCCCATCTGGCAGCCTAGCTCTCACACAGCTGCTCACTTGCTTCTCCCTTCCTCAGCAGTCTGGGGGAGAAAAAGAGGAAGAATGGGAATGAGAGTTAGAAGTTTGAAATCACATGCCAGATACTGTTATGGGCAAAAAAGGAAAAAAAAAAAAAAAAAAGTCATCTTGGAGAATTCAATTTAATTGAATTTAAATTATCATGAATAAGTACTGATTCAAGTACTGGGAAACATTAAAAGTCAATCATTTTAAATACCCAAGCTCCTCCTTTTCCATACACACTGCATTCCGAACACCTCACTTATTCCTTTGATGTCTCTTGCTCATCCCCTCCAATAAAGTGATGAGTAGCCCAGGTGCTTGAGATTATCTTCCATTACTTCATTTATCCATGTTACCCCCACCTCATCTTTTATTTTTTCTCTATTCTTTCTTAAATATGTTTTCACAAAGCCACTGCAGACTCTTATGGATGGGCTCAGCTGTGCCCTACTCTAGGTCTGCCATGAAGCGAGCTGGAGCCATGTCCAGCATGGGGCAATCTCTGGTCTATTATCACAGGCCACCCTGCAACCAAACTTTCACTATCAAAATCTTGCAGTTTATAACCAATGTAATAGCAGATTCTGAAAGGAAATATCCTTCAAAGCAAGCCATAACACACACACACACGAACACACACACACACACAAAAGAGAGAAAATAAGAAAATATGAGAATATTACATGTAAGGGAACAACTAAATGAAAACATTTTGTTCTTTTTTCCCACTTCTTCACTCACTCAAAGAGATCTAAATTCCAATAATGATTTAATCTCTGGTAAAACCTAATTTCTGATTTTAACATGTTTCTTCTGAACTTCAGCATGCTTATTCTGAAATAGAGAGCGCTCACAATGTTGAGGTACCCTTCTGATCTCAAAGATCATTTAGTAGAAAGAGTGGTACCAGGAGAATAATATCAAATAACAAAATCAAGTCATTATTGGTAACACAAGCACTTCCCAAAATTGCTGTGCCCACAGGGGAGCTATATTTTCCTTAATGAGACCAGAACAGCATAGTTTTGTTACATTTGTGGAGACAGCTAATTTATTTATTTATTTATTTATATATTTATTTATATTATTTATATATTTATTTATATATTTATATTATTTATATTATTTATATATTTATATATATTATATATATATAAAATATTATATATATTATATATTATTATATTATTATATTATATATATTATATTATATATATATTATATTATATGTATATTATATATTATTATATATATTATATATATTATATATATATATATATTATTTATATATTTATTTTCAATAGCAGGATGGAGGTGGGAAGGGGTGCACTTTGGAAAGGAGAAAACTGAAGATTTCAAACCTATGTAACTATTACAGATCAGTCTGTCACTGAAATGTCAAAGGGCAAGTTCTTTAGATTTTTTTGTCAGGAGATGGGAGAGTTTTCTTTGAACTGTTGTGTTCTTACCTTTTATCTCACATGTAAATTGACAAAACACTCAAACATTCTAATCAGAGAATGAAAATAAACTTGTAATTGGAAAGCTTATTTCTGTAATGCAACTAGATTTCTGCTTCATCTACTTATGTTATCTGTCAAAAAAAAATCAATATAGCTGGAATCATTTTATTAAACCTTTAAATGTTTAAGCGTGTGAAATTTTGGAAAGTGGATTTTCCTTACCACCTTTGTAAAGAATAGGCTGTACAATATTTTGTACAGCAGATTTAGCCATGAAATTGTTTGGTGTGTTATATTAATCTAAGCAAATAACCAGAATGACAGATTGAGGGTGTTTATGTTATTTATTGAAGGAAAATTCTACATCTTAACCTGAAATGCTGACAGATGTGAGAACAGTAATAAACTTATTGAATGCTTTCGCTTCATTAGTTAGAAAGATGAAAGAAACCATATTTCCTTCCATTTGTAGTTATGTTACTCTGAAGTTAACAGAAAATAGAGAACAGAATGTGTTTTCTCATTCAAGAAATAAGCTTCATTCTGCAAGGCAGAAGGAATATAGACAAAATATCTTCTCA
This sequence comes from Perdix hodgsoniae, assembly GCA_035772895.1. Taxonomy (NCBI): domain Eukaryota; kingdom Metazoa; phylum Chordata; class Aves; order Galliformes; family Phasianidae; genus Perdix; species Perdix hodgsoniae. The sequence continues at coordinate 1,594,401 of JAPSGF010000084.1, forward strand.
AAGACTGAAAATGGTAATAGTTTTCTGGAATTAAGAGCAATTTGATTTTACTAACAAATATGTCCGTTTCTGTTGATCTGAAAAAATATGATATTTCTCTTCAAGAAGACATGTAAATTTCAAGCTGATCCTAAAGAGAATTTTTCTGCCATCTTGACATTTACTTGGTCTGAAATTTGATTCTACATTTCTTTGGTTGATGATCAAAACAAAGAAGACTGAATTTGTTTGTGAAAAGATTCATTGTCTTTTCAGTAAATTACAGTGCTTAACTGAGGAACCAATAGACATGATAATGGGGCCATTATTGAAGAAATTGGAGAAGAAAATTCTATTTGAATGTTTATTTTTATTGCAATGTTAAATTAAAATCATATGATTATGATTTGAGTTTTTCCTATGTCTGCGCAAATAAAATTTAGATGAGTTTTAAGGCCTTTTGTGTCACATATTGATAGATAGGCCCTTAATATAAACTATTTACATTACTTGTCTTAGGCACCTCAGATGGATTTTGTCATACTTTTAACACAATCTATTGGATATTTTAAATTATTTAACCAAGTAAAAGTGCTTTTGCACTCCAGAATTCCAAGGGGTTAAAGTGGAAAGTTAGGTATTGATCAGCATGTTGGCTGAGCATCTGAAACAAGTTAATTGCATAAATATAATACCAATTTCAACAGAAATTACTATGACAATTGCTCCTTTCATTTGGAAAAAAAAAAAAAAAGATAGGAAAAACTAAGTTACTGAACTGGCTTGAGAAATTCTAAGTAAAAGAATGATTGTAGTTCAAGTCCTTACAGTAATGCTGGACTCAACTTTTTGTTCTACATGAAAATATAGGCAAAGTGATTATCTGTATTAAAAACAGCTAATTAAATAAATCGTCTTGGTCAAATTACTTTCTACAAAAGAACTTAGACTTCTCATAGGGATTGCTATAAAGACATATAAATCTATAATGTCAATACCTGAGTAGCAGCCAGGCTCTGTTGAATTCTCCATTGCTTTATAATCTTCCTCATGGTGTGACATCATGTGGAATAACCCCTTGCCCAATTCGGTCCATCTTTCCCAGCTCTGCCCAGCTCTGCTGCCCCTCCATAATGTTGGCTCTTCCTAATGTAGTAGCACAGCCCCAGGCACTGTAGCCTGCTGTAGGGTCCTGCTTTGCAGAGGGGCTGGGCTCAGTGATCTCTGGAGGTGCCTTACAGCCCCTACAATTCTATGATTCTGTGAAATAAATGCTCCTGAATTCAGAACAAATTACACTGGATAAGTGCTGTCTCAAATGACCTTTCTTGTTCTTAATTTTTATACAAACTTTTGTGCCTTTCATGTTTTCTACTATACCCACAAGTTAATATTTGTTTTTCCTTAATTTTCTCCATGTACAATATATTTTCTTTTTTTATGTATGACTATCTTCTGCATCCCTTCAATATTCTTAATCCATATTTAATTTCCTTACTATCCATATCATTTTCTTTCCTTAAAATATGTCTAAAACAGAAAATGAGAGAATGCAACTATTTCTCCTGTCAGTCTTATTGGAACAATAAGAAATTGAAGGAGCTTGCCTTTCCCAAGAAAACCATATGATTCAGATGCATCTTGACAGAGAACAGCTATGGTTCTGTGGTATGCAGCATCATCAGCATCCATTATGATAAAAGTTAATCTTAACAACATAATGGAAGTTAAAATTTTAGGGAATGTTTAGAGAAAAGTATACTCATGAGCCTGTCATTTCTGTGAAATGCTTTCCAAGACTGAAATCAGCATCTCAGGTACCATTCCTGCTATGACTTCCCTGATTTTACTGATTTTCTAGTTTTGTTTTTCAGTTTGTCTCATTGTTTGTTTCGCTTACTAAATCATTTCTTTATATCCATGCAAACTGAAAGCTATTAAAGTGAAAATTGAAATACTCATTTCATTCCATGATCTTAGGCCATCCTCATTTAAGAGTAATGTATCATATGGATTTTGAAGCGCAACCTCAGAAAGGCACAAATTAGTTTCATTGACTTATCTAAAATGCTATATTATTTAATGTGTTAATTTTAAGGATCATGTCGCAAATATATTACTGTTAAGGAAGAACTTTTCTTTTGATCTGAAAGATTGCAACAGAAGCACTACTGTCCTTGGATTTTGTAAACATAATTATTGTGTGGTATCTCATATGAACAGAGCTTAAATTTGCATTTGTATCAGATATCATCATCTAGAATGAGGAGCAGATGACTTGCAGTGAAGCTAAATTCTAAAGCTTGAATCTATAATACCACAACAGCATGAAATTACTACATTTCTAAAAGGATACACTAACAGTACAAAGTTTAATACAGAAATATATACCACTGTGTTTAAAACAAAAACAAAAGAAAACAATAAAAAAATAGTTTAATTGTTTAAAAGCCTGAAAATTAAAATCTATCAACTTTTATAATATATATCAATGAACACAAATGCTAGAGAAATGCTGCAGACATCCAGTGCAAAGACTGAAGACAACAACAAATAAAAAGGATGATATTCAGGATATAAACAGCTTTGATTAACCTTTCATCTGTTTTACAGCTTTGATATTACTTCTCCTCTATGTCACTTTGCTTTGACCCCCTTACCTCTCACTTTTCCCTACATCATAAAAGTAATTATAATTTTTTTTAGAATTCTAACATTACAAATCTCAGAATGCATTTTGGAACTGGATGGTACAGCCTGAAGCCAAAGATCTGCCTTTGTGTGCATTCCTATAAGAAAATGCAGAATCATGTTCTCTTAAACAAAATAAAAGTTGGGCTGTGCTTGAGAATAATGGATAGGGAAATTTTTATGAAAGATCAATTCTGTGTAAATAAGATGGAACCTTAGGTTCTCATAAATGCTGTTATCTGATTGGGAAAAATTGTGTTTGCTGTTTATGACAAAGTAGCTGACAGCCCTATGAACATAGCACAGTTCAAAAGTAAAATACATAAAACATGATAACCTTTTGTTATTTATGTAGATTATATCAGACAATTCATACATATCAACATTGTAATATGTTTCAGATACAGAAACAAGCATCCCTCTCTGGAAAGCTGGTTATTTCTGGATGTTGAAGAAACTAAGAAGCTGTCTAGGTGCACTAAATGAATGTAATGAGCCTAAGGAATTGTAAGGCTGTTTAAAAAAAAGAAAGGGAGGAAGGGAGGAAGGGAGGAAGGGAGGAAGGGAGGAAGGGAGGAAGGGAGGAAGGGAGGAAGGGAGG
>JAPSGF010000084.1:1597771-1616974 GCA_035772895.1 Perdix hodgsoniae
AAGAAAGAAAGAAAGAAAGAAAGAAAGAAAGAAAGAAAGAAAATAGCAGTTTCAGACCTTTCCTTTCAAATCTTAATTCCCATTTGTTTATCATGCTAAGCATAATTATATAAATATTAACAAGAGAATTAAGTCAGACAAGGTGAAAATTCAGCTTGAAGATTTTATTCATGTTCCTCCTGGTTCTTCACCTCACTGAACCAGTTTTAGTTTGCTTTTGCTTTATTGACAGAAGTTCAGCCTCCCTGGCATGGAACCAGCTTAACAAGATAGATGATTATGGCAACAAGATTATTAAAAAGAAATGTCTTAAGAAAATAAGTTAGGCACTTTAATGAGTGGATAGTTGGATTTAAGTTACCTAGGCAACAATGATTTTGAAAATGTTTTATGGTAACCTGTCTTTTCTTAAACCCTACAGGACCCATAAGAACTTCAGTGTAACAAATAGGAAACCCAGAAGTGAGACTAATACTTTCATTTCCTACATCTTTTTGAAGTGAGTCCATTATACTCAATGAAAATATTTAAGAAGTGAACAAGAGCAAAAGAGTATTTAAAAAAAAAAAAAAAAGTTTCTTTGTTTGTTTAAATTTCTATCTATGGTAGTTACAGGACAGCTGTCTTCTTCGTTGTAGGACAGGATCTCCCAAATAAGGACAAACCTGAACCTGAAATTAACAGTTGGCCTGAATGATCTTAGAAGTCATTTCCAACCATGGTGATTCCATGATTCTACATAATTCCTTCTGCAGTTCTGACTGAAAGTATTTCTTAGACCTGCTGGCACAAAATGATGGCAATGTTTTTACTTAGAAGGGACATTTAAAGGTAATGTGGTCCAGCTCCCCTGTAGTGAACAAGTACATCTACAGCTAGATCTTGTTGATCAGAGCCCCAGCCATTTGATAGTGTGGACTGTTACCTTTGTTGTTAAACCTACTCCCTTTTCTATTTAAATCATTTGTAAACGTGTGCTTTTCACAAGTCATATTAAGATTTGGGCATCATTAAAGCATTTTAAATAACAATTACTTCTCAAAAACTGCTATAGAGGGCTTGTCATATAACTGTATAAGTATATGACAAAAAAAAATTTAGCTTTGGCACTAATATGTGTATGTATTTACAGTAGTGTTCAATTAAACTGTGTCTAAATTTTTGCTTTTACAGTTGTTTTATTTTCCATGTAAGCCCCAATATCTAGAAAACATAAAATATTCTTCCTTTCATTAGCACGGTTTGTGATGCATCCTTACATCTTTCCCTTGATCCCACTGTTGCAGCATGATGAATAAGTCATGAATGCTCTGGCTTAAAGAGGACATAAATATCACATATTATAATACTTATCTGTGAAGGAACTTGTAAATGTTTATATTTCTCAACTTTTAACTCTTTTGTTCCATATGGATTTTTATAATTAAAGACATTAAACATTAATTTTGCTTGTGTGGTGTTTTGACAGAAAAGAAGCAGAAACTAACTATTTTCTCTGTGTAAGAATTGACATAGTCCTGCACAACATCTTGTTTGTTTGTTTGTTCGTTTGCTTTTTATTGCTCTAGGTTTTTTCAGTGAGCAGTTCTCTCCATTTTCAGCCTGTGATCTTGTATCTCAGACCACAGGAAATTTCTATTACACACAATCTATTGACTGTTTAACTTGAATTTGTTTCTGTAAATATATCTATAATTTCTTTTCCTTTTTGCTTTGAAAATAAGTACAAAAAAAGATTTTCATCAAATAATTGTTTACAAATATTTGTTAGTCATGAACATATGTTCTTCATTAAAATATTGGTACTTTTGTCATATTTCTGTCTTTGCCCACAGTAAAGACACAAGTTTCAACTTGAATTTTCTCTGCCTTGGGAATCCATACAAAAACTTTCTAAGCACACCACGACTCAAAGCTCCTGCTAAGAAACTGTGGTTGTTAAGACACTCTCTAACATATTCAAAAATTAATGACAGTCAGCTGAAGTTCCTTGTGACTGGAAAAAGGGAAATACTCTCCAATCTTTTAAGAAAGGGGGAAAGGAAGATCAGGTGAACAACAGGCCAGCAAGTATTATATCTATGCATAGGAAAGCTTTATGGAAGCTATGTTAAGGCACATGGAAGGACGTGATCCATGACAGCCAGTACATCTTCACTAAGGGCAGATTGCACCTCACTAGTCTGGTGGCCTACTATTGTGTTACTATGACAACATCAGTAAACAAAGGAAGGGCAACTGATATAATCTACCCGGACTGGTGCAAGGCCTTTGACATGATCCTGTACCACATACTTAACACTAAATTGGTGGAATATATATTTTAAGACTGGGATATTTGATAGTTGAGGAACCAGTTGGATGATCACGATCAGGCAGTTGTGGTCAATGACTTTATGTTGCGTAGGCCAGTGTAGGCCAGTCAGGAGTGGTGCGCCTCGGGTGTCCATCTTGGTACTGATGCTCTGCAACATCTTTATCAGAGACTTGATCAGTGGAATCAAGTGCACCCTCAACAAGTTTGATGATGATACTGGTTTGAGTGGTGTAGCTGATAAAAAAGAAGGAAGGGCTGTCTAAAAGAACATGGATAACTTTGGTAAGTTGGCCAGTGTGAACCTGAGATTTAACAGAGCCAAATGCAAGGTGTTGAACTTGGAGTGGGCCAGACCCAGGTGTGTGTACAGACTGGGAGAAATACTCATTGAAAACAGCCCTGCAAGAAGTCCAGTTGTATCCTAGACTTTATCAAAAGAGGGGTAGCCAGCAGGGTGAGGGAGGTGATTGTTCCTCTCTACTCTGCCATTCTGAAGCCTCTTCTGGAGAACTGTGTGTAGCCCCCAGCCCCTAGCACAACAAATACATACAGCTGTTGGAATAGGTCCAGAAGTAGGCCATAAAGATTATCAGAGGATTGCAGCATCCTGCTACAAAAAGATGGGTCAGCTCAGAGAAGAGGGCTCTGCAGAGACTTCATTGCAACCTTTCATGAGGACTTAAGGGGTGGTTATAAACAAGAGGGAAACTGACATTTTACATGGTCTGATAGTGATGAGACAAGGCAGATTGGTTTTAAATGAAAAGAAGGAAAATTCAAGTTAGGTGTTAGGTGAAAATTCTTTTCTCAGACAGTGGTGTGGCACTGGTACAGGCTTCCCAGAGAAGCTGTAAATGCCCCATACCTGGAATTGTTCAAGATCAGGCTGGCCAACACTGCCCACAGTACATAGTTGAAATTGGGTGGTCTTTAACATACTTTCCAACCCAGGCCATTCTATGATTCAATGGTTCTATGATTCTATGATTCTATGAATTGGAAGAAAAAATAATAATTAAACTGTATATATATATATATATATCCTAAAAGGTAAAGTCATTCCTTAAAGAGGATGCTTCTTATATCAAGCCTTATTCAAGGGCATGAAAAATCCATGAAAACATTATACATGTCAAAAAATGAATTGTTTATTCATAAATACTCATCAAAATTCTTTGAAAAAGCTATTTGGAGTGTTTGGTCTTTCTCTATGCAGTTACTTCTAGTTGCTCTAAATTTAAGTTCTATTGCTTTTCATTTGTTTTTTAATGTGCATTTGTGTTTTATCATGTAAATCTTATTATTGTATTTTCTTTTACTTATTTTGCATAAAACGTCTTCATAGAAATTATGTACTACACACCTGCCATGATCCATGCCATGTGTCAGGGAAAATATTTACTTCCCTTGCAGATAAACATCATCATATCACGATGCATTGGTCATGTTTTCTGGAATCTGAATATTCAACAAAAACTATATTATATGGTGTCATATAATCTCTATGTAGTTAGTTTTCCTAATTATTTAAAGGTATTTGCATTAAGATAAACTTTGTATACAAGCCTGTAGAAATTTTAAATTTTGAGCATGGTAGCATCCCTGAAGCGAGTTAAAGCATTAAAGTGTGATTTATTTTAATATTCTGTTACATAAATATTTTATTATTTTAATAGCTTAACCTGAAGAGGAAAAAAAAAAACTGACTAATTGCATTAAAACAGTTAAGTAATTGAATGTATATCAATTTAGGATAATACAAGATTATAAAATCCTACTTGACAAAATGGATTTTTTTAATTCATTTAGAAGACTAGAAAGAAATTCTATTTCACATTTTACCAGATTTTCAACAGTCCTTGATCAAAAGATACAAAACAATCATTCATTATTTTTATTTATTTATTTTTTACTTGGGTCAAAAGGAACTAATGATATAAATAGTAAGAATGGCAAAATTTCAGCTTAAAACTCTACATGCTTCAGTTTCTTACCTTTCAAACAACATATCACACGTTAACATGACAGTTACTTGATAGAAAGTTCTGAGTATAAGATGGCAATGGCCCATCTTGGGTTCAAACCTCTGAAGCTAGGAAGTATAGAGTTTTGTCTTTCAGTACATAAAATAGCAAACACATTGTTTTTACATCAAAAACATATCTAGTAAATATTTATATCTAGTAAAACAGCTTTCAAAATGTAAATTTCTCTCCTAAGTTATCTTCCTGTGACATGAACATTCAGGCTTTAGAAATTTATTATATACCCTTGGTGAAGCATATGTCCTAGTTATTAATCTTAGTTCAGTATTGGGAAATAAATAATGAATGTGGAACACTGCATCTGAATCCAAGTTGAGCAGAGTAGCAATTAATCATTCCCCACTTTAAAAATCTGTTTTTTGTTGTTTTTTTTTTTCTCCTTTGCTTAATGGTTAGAAAATTGTTATTCCCCTTTTTGCTTAAGTCTGCTGATTCTTGCTGGAGTTGTAATTCTGAATAATGTTGGCTTCACCTTAGTTAGTCATCTTGTACAAACCCATATTTTCCAGGGATCTGCTCCAAGAAAATTAAGAATTCTCATGCCTATACTCTGGGTGCGTTGGAGGGGAGAAAAGTGAAGTTTGATCTTAAATTCAAAATTTTTTTATTTTCATCTCTGTTTTTTTGGCTTGATTTGGTTTGATTTTATTTGGTGCCACCTCACACTGTAGGAACTGCAGTTCCTATCTTAACTTGCCCCTTTTCTCACAGTGAGGTTTGCTATTTCCACAGGCACACTGGTATATATATTCTATAACACCAGAAATAGAAATTGCATAAATTCATTAATAGTCCACTTAAAATCCGTTAATCATCTTTTCTCAATTTTTATATACTTAAGAAAAATAGTCAAGACGTTTTTCTAAACAAATAGCATAAATCTAGAATGTATTATTACTCTCTACTGCCATTCACATAGATATTAGTTTAGAACAGGGACTAAAATCTAGATAAGCTTTTCACCTGAAAATGCTAGATACCATAGTCTTAGCTTTAGTGAGTGTTCTGTGATTTTATAAAAAGGATGACATAGAAGAAGAATTGTAGTGGAAACTAGTGTAGACCCTTACCACACATCAATGCGGTAAAGGGCATTTGGTTCATACATTTGATATAATCCAAAAAATGCAAGGGAAGAAATTATTTTTTCCTCAGGCCTGAGAGTAAGCAAAGGATGGGAGAGATAAATTTTTTTCCTCTTTTTTTATTGTTTTTACAAAATATGTCTTTTGTATATTGATAAGAGCTTTGCTTTTCCATGTAAAGCAAAACATTTATTCTTATTTATTTGAAATATTTTTTTTCTGGGAAGGGAAACATAACATATTTGGACAATCCAACATGTGACATGTTCCACTGGAGAGAAAGAAATAAGTAGAATAAGAAATTTGTTCTTTTCTATTTTTCTTTTATTCTTTTCTTTTGTATTTATTTTTAAGTTAATTCCATTATTAGATATTTTTTTTTTCTAAATAAAATCAGAGTTTTTCTGTTGATGTAGTTAATATACTTTCTTCAAAACGCAGATATCTTCTGTTTTTCTTTAAACTCACTATGTTGAAAACTATCATTTTTGGTGGATTCATTGTGATAAAGAGATTGCATTTAATTTTAAATTAGAGCTGTCTTATTTTTGTACCTTCCCTCTGCATCTGGAAGTCCCAAATGAATTCACCATTACTCTTTGTGTACTATGCTGTGTAAAACTCCTCAAAGGGAGAACAAGGATGTCTATAAATTAAAAAGATTTAATTTGGTCTACTTCTATGTATGATCTTCATCTGTCTGTGGTATAATGTTAAAAAGTCTTGTGAAAGATAATTAAGAAGTTCTAAAGCTGAAATTAAGCTCAAATTGGAAAAAATTGTTAAAGCTTTTGGTACCTCCCACCATGAGTTATTTTGTTATTTAGACTACAAGATATGACAGACTATGTGACAATGCTGACTAATAGACACCTGCAGTGTGTAGTCATGCATGAAGTGAAGCTGATGCACACAAGAAGTACATAAATCACAAGAAATTCAAAATCCTGAAGAACGTTATTGTTGCTTTGTAATGAATAAACTTTACAAGTAAAAATGCTTACTGTTTATGCCTACTTTTAGTGTTGTCATATGCAATAAGCATTTCTGTTTTTTCTCTCCCATTTAAAATATGAATTACACAAATCTGTAATTTGGCTAATTGTTCGGAGAACAGTTACTTTAGATTCCTAAAGGTTTAAGTCTTTGGGGGGTTTTGAAAATGTATATATTGCAGCTACATAATTTTGATTGTATTTACATACAATTAATTTGAGGAAAACAAACAAACAAACAAATAAGGTCCCCTATATATTACATCTTAAGAGAAGGAGAAAGTTGGATGGTAAACCATCAGAAGAAACTGCATGTCACTTACACCATCTTGACTCTTGTTTCTTTTTGCTAGCTTACAACATCATATCTGGCTAGAATATTGTAACTCATATTTATTTGCTATATCACTGTTTAATACAAGACATTTTATATATTTTACCAAAGAGAAGGGAGCATAAATGATTTCTTAATCAGTCAGTTTTTGTAACTTAAGCTTTCAGTCAGCCACCCCCTTGAGAGATATTTTTTTTGCAGTGCTTCTCTATTAACTCTGTAAATAAGAGCCTCCTGCACACCTGTCATTTGCAATTTCTGTAAATATGTATACCACTATCTTCATAGTAGGGCTGATACTGTTTATCTCTGGAATGAAACTATGGTTCCACATACAACATATAAAGAATCTTTAAATGAAACTTATCTGGTTCCTGGATGATTCCGGAGATACTAGAAATTCTGCTGTGCTTTTCCCAAGGAGTTGAGTAGCCAAATGTCAATTTCTGCAATGGTTCATGCATGTTCATTCTAGAAAATATTCATCATTACTTTGGAGATGTAGTGTTTAAAAGTATAGCTGGAAATATGCACAGTACATTTTATATAGAAAGGTGCAGATCTCCAGACAGCACCATCTTAAGTTCAGCTTATGGCATTTTCTGATGTCTTCCTTCTTATAACTAAGACATATTTGTGTGATTAAAAATAAATAAGTAAGTATGTAAGTAAGTAAATAAATAAATAAATAAATAGCTTATATTCCTTAGCAATAAGCTATAGGATTTGAAAAGATCCAAGCTTGCGTTTTTAACTTCTAGCACATCTGTGTCATTTACATGACCCTGTATGTATCAGCAAGGTTATAAGTCAGTGCAGAATCCTCATGAGAAATTGCAGAAGATCTTGCTGAGGTCACAAAGATCACCACTGTTGCAAGACATTAATATTGTTTAGGAGAATATATAAACATTCTTCTATTTTAGGGCTGATGGTTTTGGTTTGACCCACATTGCCCACATTGGCTCAAAAAATCTTTTTACTGCAAATATGCCTATGCCATCCTTCTATTTAATGCTAGTATTTATTTATTCACTTTTATAATAGCTGCTTTAAAGATGAATGAATGTTCCATGGGAACTTGGAAAGTCTCCATGAGCACTTTAGAAAACATAAATTTTCTGACAGTGCATAGCTCATGTATTCACTTTTTTTTTTTTTAAGCCTTTTTAAAAATACAGTTAAATCATTTATTTCATTTTAAGTAGAATAGAGAAAGATTCATCAGAAAAATATATCAATTAAATAAATCCTTGAAGAAAATTCAAGTCCATGGGGCCAGATGACATCCACCTAGAGCTCTGATAGAAATGGTTGATGTGGTTGCCAAGCCACTCTCCATCATATTTGAGAAATCATGGCTGTCTGGTGAAGTCCCCAGTGACGGGAAAAAGGGAAACGTTACTCCCATTTTTAAGAAAGGGAGGAAGGAAGACCCAGGGAACTACAGGCTGGAGAGCCTCACCTCTGTGTCTGTGAAGATCATGAAGCAGATCCTCCAAGAAGCTATATTAAGGCACATATGAGATAAAGAGGCGATTTGAGACAGCCAGCATGGCTTCACCACAGGCAGATCGTGTCTGATAAATCTGGTGGCCTTCTATGATTGAGTGACGGCTTTGGTGGATAGGGGAAGGGCAACAGAAGTCATCTACCTGCACTTCTGCAAAGCCTTTGACATGGTCCCTCACTACATCCTTCTCTCTAAATTGGACAGGTACAGATTTGAAGAATGACTGATAGATTAGGAATTGGCTGGCTGGACCCAGCCAAAGTGTTGTGATCAGTGGTTCTGTGACAGGGTGGAGACTGGTTACAAGCGATGACCATCAGAGGTCAGTCTTGGGACTGGTGCTCTTCAACATCTTCATCAGTGGCATAGATGAGGGCATCAAGTGCACCCTCAGCAAGTTTGCAGATGACACCAAGCCGAGCAGTGCAGTCGTGCATTGGAAGGAAGGAAGCCATCCAGAGGGACCTAGACAGTCTGGAGAAGTGGGCCCATGAAAACCTAATGAAGTTCATTAAGACCAATGCTGGGTGTTGTACTTGGGTCAGGACAATCCCAGGTACTTATACAGACTGGGGGAAGATCTCCTTTAGAGCAGCCCTGCAGAGAAGGACCTGGGGGTCCTGGTATGTGAGAAGATGGACATGAGCCAGAGGTATGCACTTGCAGCCCAGAAGACCAATGGCGTCCTGGGCTGCATTAAAAAAGGGGTGGCCAACAGGGAGAGAGAGGTGATTGTCCCCCTTTACTTGGCTCTTGTGAGGCCCCATCTGGAGTACTGTGTCTGGGTCCCTTAGTACAGGAATGACATGGAACTCTTAAAGCCAGTCCAGAGAAGGGAAACTAAGATGATCAGAGGGCTGAAGCCCTCTCGTATGAAGAAAAGTTGAGGGAACCGGGCGTGTTTAGCTTGTAGAAGAGAAGGCTCCAGGGAGACCTCATTGTGGCCTTCCAATATTTGAAGGGAGCATATAAACAGGAGAGGAAATGGCTGTTTACGAGGGTGGATAGTGAAAGGACAAGGGGGGTTGGTTTTAAACTCAGACAGGGGAAGTTTAAGTTAGATATTAGGAGGAAGTTCTTCACACAGAGAGTGATGATTCACTGGAACAGGTTGCCCATGGGGGTTGTGGATGCCTCACCCCTGGAGGCATTCAAGGCCAAGCTGGATGTGGTCCTTGGCAACCTGGTCTAGTGGCTGGTGACCTGGCACATAGCAGGGGGGTTGAAACTCAGTGATCATTGAGGCCCTTTTCAACTCAGGCCATTCTATAATTCTATTGTAAAAGCTACTATTTACAATGCCACATTTCAGCTGCAATCAAAATGTGCACAATTGTATTCATATTGTTTTTTATTTTTAGTACCATTGATTCAATTCACACAGAGTCATTTCTGTTTCTAACTCCAGTAGCCCTAACACTACGGTTCATTTGATATTTATTACATTAAAATTTCTTATTATCTTAAGAGGGATCTGGAGCTTGTCCCAGTATGAGAAAAGGCTAGAGGACCTGGTACTCTTCAGCCTGGAGAAGAGGAGGCAGAGAGGGGACCTCAGCACTGTTTATAAAATCTGAAGTGAAGGAGCTAAATGAATGGGGCTCAGCTTTTTTAAGTGTTGTGCAGCAACAGAAATAGGGGTAAGAGCAAAAGCTGCAACACAAGAAGTTCAAAAAAAAAAAAAAAAATTGTGGTGAGGGTGACAGACCTCTAGAACAGGCTGTCCAGAAAGGTAGTGGTATCTCCTTTTCTAGAGATAATCAAGACTCACTTAGACACCTTCTTGTGCAACCTGCTTTAGGAAATCTGCTTTAGCTGAGAGTTGAACTAGGTTATATCCAGAGGTCTCTTCTAACCCTTACGTATAGTTCAGTGGTTCTGTGAAAGTATTTTTTCCTGCTTATATTTTCTCATTTTCTTACGATATTTTTTTTTTTTTTTTGTGTTATTGTCATGAAATGTAGAGTTTCCAAGAGACATGAAGTCTCTTACAAAAAGTCAACCGGCATTTAGAGTATTCCTTTCTAGAACTTCAGTGGACTCAGAAATCTACAACATTTTCTAGCGTGTGTTAGTGAGAAAACTGTTACAGACTCTTGACAAAAAAAAAAGTATCTCTACATGCATTTAACATGATGATTTATTAAAATTTTATGTCGATATGACATAAAAGGAGAAGAACTGAGAAATCCAGTCCTCCAGTCCCACTACCAATCTTTGAACTAATAGTATTTAAATGTAATATCCCTCTTAATCTTTCAATGACTTCTTTGAGGATATTATCATACATTTTAAAAGATTCTCATAGAAAATTTTCCATCCAGTCCAACAGTACTTTATTTTCCTCTGATCTAGGTTTTTTCTTAGGTCTGCACCTATAATTCTGTTTTAAGATGGACCCTTTTAGCATTCTGAAATCTGATCTTTTCATCTTTGCTCTTCCTAATTCTGATTATTCCCATTGCTCTTCTTCATATTTTCTTTCTTTTATTAATTTGAATTTACTGAAATAGGAAACCAGATTTCTATGCAGTGTATTGGAGGAAGCACAATGGATTTATGCCATGGCAAATTTTTGTGAATATGTTTGTTCTCTATATAGTTTCTAGTAATTGCTAGAGGTTCTTTTGAACTACTTCCAAACATTGCAATGGAACTGCCCATGTCTCAGAGATCTTTTTCTTGTAACTATTGCACATTTTCTTTCTAGTTAAAGATTGTTTGTTTGCTTGTTACTTTCTTTGCTTTATTCAAGAACATAACTTGACATTTTTGACACTGGATTTCATTCAGCATTTTGCATTATGGCCCTGTAGTAATTGTATGTGGTTCTTCTGTAACTCATTGTATTTGTTTTTATTTTTACAAACGTGAACTAGATATTTATTCCTTCAACTTTTTTCATTGCCTTCCACTTTTTATGACTTTATTAGTATTTTCCAGGGCACAAACATTAGAACCAGACCCTGCAGATCTCCCTACACTGTGAAAGCCGCCTAATTATTTCTATTCTTGATTTGAAGTCTTATAACCTATTATTAATTTACAAGATAAATGCTTTTCTTCATTTATGCTTTTGTTTCTCTTAAACCCTTGAGTGAAGAATAATGTGAAATACCCTGTAGTAATCCAGTTACACTTTTTGACACAGACTCTTGTCCACACATTTTTTTTACTCCTGTAAAGATGGATTTTGTTGAGAACTTATAAGAGCCACACTGAAATCTTTCACTTTGGGTTCCGTTGATTTGTTTTCCTGGTTGGCATTTTACAGGTCATCCATAAAGTGTCTTAAAAATGAAAATAAAAAATCAAGTTCCTCCTCACATTTAAAGAAACAAGAATAAACTCGTATGTTACCTTTCATCTTATGGTACTAGGGCAGTTAAAAATAAAAAGTTATCAGTACACTTAAATGTGACAGCGTAGCTATTTCATACTCAAGTTTCTTTACAACTCTTGAGGGAGAAACAACTGGCTGTATCAATTTGTTACTGTTCATTTTGTTGAGTTATGCTAAAACGTGCGCACTGCCATTTCAGACACATTCTCTAATGGGCCCAATGTGAAGAAACACTAGTGTAGGACTAAGATCTCCTGCAGTAGACATGAATGTGAAAGAATACTCTACTTTTCTTTCTATACCTAAATTTTTACTCGCTTATTTCACTGTTTCATGGTCTACTGACACTCAGACTCCTAGACAGGCATCTTACATCAATGGATTTTTTCATGGATTTTTTTTCCCCGAGCAGGATCTCTCTTTTTTTTTTATTTTTATTTTTAATTATTATTGTTATTGTTATTGTTATTTTCTTTTTTTTTTTTTTTTTCTTCTTTTTGGCATGATTTTGATCCTTTTATATTTTATTTCCCATTCTAATTTTTCTTTTCTATTTTTTCATATGGGCATTGCTTTAGGTTTTTTTTTAAGGATATTTTCCCACTTCAAATAGATTTTTTGTGTTCTTCCACTTCACTATATTTTTAAAGTATTTTCACAGCTGGTCTTCATTTCTCTTGTCATCTCTAATCTCCACACATGCAACAATTTTATCCTTTTTGCTGTACCTAATTAGATACTTTAAGGTCAATAAAGAATTTAAGTCTTCAGTATATTATTGTGTTTTGGTACACAAGTAACATATTCAAACATTTGAATCAGGTCACTTCCCCTTTAGAATAAGTCTTTTCCCTTTTAAGGATTTTCTAACCAGAAGCTTCACAAAACACTAATTTATGTTGTCTGAAAAAATAGCATGTCATGCTGGAGAAGTCTTCTCAGTCTAGGTGAGATCTATAAAGTTATCGCTATTAATCGATTGTATTCCCTTGCAGTTTCTGTGGTCTTTTATCACATTACAGTCACTATTGCTATTTTCTTTGTACAGTTACTAATGTATTATGCCTTGAGTATTGAAATTCACAATTTCAGTCCCCGTGACTTCCTTCAGTCTGTGAAAGCAGAATTATTTTTTTTAAGATTCATGTATATTCTTAATAGGTAGTACCAGCATGCAACTACTTTGATTTTTCTACGTGTAAGATTGTGTAATGTCGCTTATTAAGACATAAATTACTTTACTGAGTTTATAATATTCTTTTTGTGTTAAAATTTGCACTGATATCTGTAAGGTTGCTATTTTTACTATTATTCTACTTCCTGAGTCTTATGATTTCTTCTAAATGGGAACACTGAGTGCAGTTCCCTTCCAGTACCTTTTTTTCCTTATGATTAAGTCTTTAAGCTTAGATGATTGCTTTAAACTAAATGCAAAACTTTTAGATGAACTGTGCACATGACTAAGAACTGGTTAAATGCTTTTTATTCTCAGGATCTGACTGTATGTGTCCTATTAATAGAATACACTATTTTAGGATAAAAGTTACTTATGATCAATGCTGAAACTTGAACAGGTGTTATTTTATTCCAGAGACGTACTCACACTACAGACCTGCTGATTTTGCAAAGTAAATGGTTCTACTTATTGTAGTATTGTAAATTCAAATATTACACCAGATCACCTATCAGATTGGTTTTCTTAAATAAAAACAAGATGTTTGGAACATTATTCCTGATGTTTTACCCCTGTCTATCCTTTCAACAATAATAAAAATTGAAATCAAAATAATCAAACGTTTACTAATAACATATGCACATATTGGATGGAGAAAGAAACAAGGAGGAAAGCATCTTTAAAACCTTACGATGGGATACGCAACATTTATGGCATGACTTGGCTCCAATATGGGATGAATCAACAATAACATTCATTTATGCATTGAAAACTGATTGAAGTGAATATAGATTTACCTTGTCCCAAATCAGTCTTGCCTGTCAGTGTTTTGGGGTTTAGGTTTTAAAGGCATTTTTACTTCACATTCTGAGGCTGTCAAATCTGAATTTGATCATTATCATCACAGCAATTGCACCTATTTTCATTCTAAAATGTAGTGAGCTTTATGTTGATGAAGGTTTTCGAGGATATAAATAAAAATGCCTAGATGAAAATAACAGATTTATATATATATATATATATATATATAACATAAGTATATCTTAATATAGCCTAAGTTACCTTTAGAAATGTTTAATGGGAGATAAAAAGTTGATCAGAAATTACCTTTATTCATGTTTATCAGGACAGTAGTTGTTCATCTTTCCTCACTTAAACCAGGACAGGCAAAATCTAGGCAATCATAAGCATATATTTTATAAATCACCATCTGAGATAAAAAGCAAAGAACATGCAAGTGATCCTTCAAGCTTCATGAAGATTTAGATCAGTCTTCAGGGGAATAGCTTATAGGACTAACATTGTCAACTGAAATAATTCCTCCTCTCTGAAGATATAAATGACAAGATACAAAGGATTCAATTTTCGTTGAAAAGCTTCATGGTCAAATAAAAAATCGCAAAGACTTCCCAAGGTGGAAGATCACTAGGTTACTGCAATACTACAAAGAAATGGAAGGACCTCAGGTTACTTCTAGCTCTCTCATGCACTTCCATACTCTGGGCTACAATGTATACTATGTCTATGTGGCCTGTTAAAGAAGGAGAGAGGAAGATAGCTATGGGCCATTACCCTGGTTTGTGTTTCACACTGCTGATAAGAGGGGTATGTTCAACTGTTCTATTGAATTTACTTTTGTCTTATATAGGAACACAGCATAAACCTCCATCATAAACATATTTGTTTTGATATTTTATTATTACTTTTTGAAAAGTTATTTTGTTACCAGGATATGTACACCTGAACAGTACACACTAGTTTTTCATTAGCTAATACATGATAGATAGAATGTTTAGCATGCTACAGGCTTGTCTGTTCACATGCTCACCATCAGCCTCTATTGCTTCAAAAAGCTGAAATTCAGTTGTGCTGACATCTTTTCTGTGCGATGGATTAAAGGGGTGTCTAATTTTTTATGAAGATCAGTATTATCTTTACTTCTTCATGAATCATTGAGTCATTCTTACTATCTCAACAGCTTCTCACTCTTGTAACTTTTCTTATCTTGTAAGGTTTCAGGTTATATATTCCTTTACTGCCCAACAGAATTTCATTTATTTTTTTTCTGCAAAAATAAACCAAATTAGCATATCTGAGATTCACTAATATGGCCTTTAGGTCACAGAGTCTTACCGTGGTTCACTGTAACACCATTCTACCAATGATCTTGCCTACCTTCTCTGGACAACGTTAGTAGCATAAGGATACAGTCAGCGAAGTCACAGTGGCAGAGCATGAACACATGGGCTTTTTCCTCTGCAATGCTCCAGAATTAATGCATAGAAATTTTATCTTAAAAATTTTGTATTTTTATCTTAAGAATGTTTACACGCTAAAATGAGTCTTTCTAGTGGATGCTATATTCTATTTATAATCTTCCTTAGGTGTTTGTTTGTAATCAGAAGCAATATTTTTTTATCCAGTTTATTACGATGATCTGAAGATATTTTCTTTAGCATGTGTCAAGAGTTTCAGTTTTATAATGCTCAAAAGAACCTGTTTAGATTTCAGTGCTATTAGGAGTCAATGAATATCATGAATGGTGGAAGGTTTATAACCTTTATTAAGCATTACAGAAATATCTGTATTTTTGCTTTATTGATCACCACACTGTACTTAAAACCTTGGAAATACATTTCAGTTATACTGTGAGACAAAAGATGTGCCAAACCCAGACAAAATCTTCTCCTTCCAAACCATACAAGCGTAGATAGTTTCTGTAACAGTTCCATGGCTGGCACAAACATTCCAACAGAAAATATTTGGTACTAACTGCAATGTAAAACTATCTAAGAATAAATGTACTGTGACTTTTATCATAAGATAGAATTTTCTATGCATGCAGGCAAAATGAAGTAATGACAGAGTTCACAAAACCTATTCTCTTCTTCAGATTGCTGTTTGAACTTGTTTTTTAGGAGGACTCTTTTAAAAATTTAAACTTGACAGTGCAAGAAATTTCATACATTTTATCTGTAAACTGTCCATTGCAATTGAACAATGCTCACATTCTTCTACAATGTTCTGTTCATGAGAATACTAAAATGAGATCTCTGGGTCATCAGACCATAATACTTATATTAGCAACGTAAAATTGTACATTTCAAGTTAATGGTTACTGGAATGCAGATTTTCTGCAATACACTAGGTATTGTACTGAGAGACCCAAAAGCCTGAACTTTCTGCACTACAGAAGTTCTCATTTTTAAATGCAAATGAAACATTTCCACCAGGAGAGCAATAGGGCAAAACCATTACAGTTATAAGACTTTTCTGGAAAAGTATAGAAAAGAATATCCTTGTGAAATGAAAATACATAAATTCAGTTTTCTACTGATATAAAGTTTTCCAAGATATGGAATACTGCTGAGATCTTTTTATTGTCAGGTGTATGAAAGTCTCAATCACTTCTACTTCTATCATAGGATAATGCAATAGCTCCATTACAGTAGCTCCAATTGTTTCAAAAAAAGGAAAGTTTTTTTTTTTTTCTTAGAGAAAGTTTGGGGCTCTGAGTGCTAAGTAGGGAAACGGTGAGACATTGTAATATCAGAAACAAGATTTAAAACATCATTTTTTGTACTGCATTTCCTATTGGTAGCCTCACAGAACTTTTTGTTAGAAATTTTGTTCGTACATATTTGGCCGCACAGAAAGCTATACCTGTGTAAATATTGCACAAAAGTAGCCCTCAGTGTGGTGAAATGTCAGACAGTACTCCATACCACATTAGTGCGTCCATTTTAGCCAAACTCTATCTACATGCAAGGCAATCCTAAAAATTCTTGTATTGTTTTAAGTCTTTAAAGAGGTGGATCACTGCAAGATACTTTTTTAGAATGTCTGCATACAATTTTAAATCTTCTATATCATTGACAAGTTGAGTCAATGTACTACCAGGGATCTCCTATTGTTTTCTGGAATTACTTGTAAAAATAAGTTCCAAAAAAAAAATAAAAACCACACACATTAGAAATGTATTTAGCCTATGTTGTATGTCCTCTTATCAAAAAACTGTAAGGAAAGAACTGTGTTTTCACATATTTCTATTAATTTCTCATGCCATTTGGATTAGATTCACATACAGTAAGAAATTATCATTGTAAATTAAACCAATGAAGTATTGCTTGTTAATATACATACATCTCACAGCAAGATTATTCTATATGTCCTACAGCAGACTCAGGAAAAAAACATGAGTAGGATAAATAGATAATCTTAAAGAAATGATTTGTGAAGTATATGGTGTGTAGAGCCCAAATAGTCAAATCCCCATTTATTATTAATCAGTATGATTCCTAGAATAGGAAGTATCTGTGCCAATTTGGTTCAGTTAATCATAGAATCATAGAATCACCAAGGTTGGAAAGGACCTACAAGGTCATCCAGTCCAACCTTATCACCACTAGCTCTCACTAAACCATGTGTCTCAACACAACATCTAAATGTTCCTTGAACAACTCCAGGGTGGTGAAGCCACCACCACCCTGGGCAATCCATTCCAGGGCCTACCTACTCTTTCAGAAAAGTAGCATCTCCTGACATCCAGACTGAATCTCCCCTGGAGCAATTTGAGGCCATTCCCTCTAGTCCTATCACTAGTTACAAAAGAGAAGAGGCCAAACCCCAGCTCACTATAACCTTCCTTCAGGAGGTTTGAATATAAAACCCTCCCCCCACCTCCCCTCGTGCCATGTAGGGTGATGGAACGCAAGGAGGAGAACAATGAGATCTCCCCTGAGTCTCCTTTTCTCCAGACTGAACAATCCCAGCTCCCTCAGCTGCTCCACATAAGGCATGTGTTCCAGACCCCTCATCAGCTTAGTTGCCCATCTCTGGACACTCTCTAGGGCCTTAATGTCTTTCTTGCTGTTGGAAGTCCAAAACTATACACAATACTCAAAGTGCAGCCTCACCAGTGTTGATACAGAGGGACAATTACTTCCCTGCTCTTGCTGACAACACTATTTCTGATACAAACCAGGATGCCATTGGCATTTTTGGCCACCTGGGCATGTTTCTGACTCATGTTCAGCCAAGCATAGGTGAGTACCACCAGGTCTGTTTCCTCTACACAGTCTTCCAGCCACTTTGCCCCAAACAAGTAGTATTGCTTGGGGTTCCTGTGACCAACATTCAGGACCCATCATTTGGTCCTGTTGAACCTCATCCCATTGGCTTCACCCCATTGATTCAGCCTGTCTAGATCCCTCTGTACTGCCTTGCTACTCCCAGGCAGATCAACACTCCCTGCTAACTTGGTGGACAGGCCCCAGCACTGACCTCTGGAGAACACCACTCACAACCGATTACCAGCTGGATTTAACTTCATTCACCACCACCCTCTGGGCCTGGCCCTCCAGCCAGTTCTTTATCCAGTAAAGAGTGCACCTGTCCAAGCCACAGGCTGCCAGCTTCTGCAGGAGAATACTGTGGGAGGCAGTGTTGAAATCTTTGCTGAAGTCTAGGTAGACCACATCAACAGCCTTTCCCTCATCCATGAGGTGCGTGACTCGATCACAAGAGGAGATCAGATTTGTCAAGCAGGACCTGCCCTTCATGATCCTGTACTGGCTAGGCCTGATCCTCCAGGTATCCTGCCTATGCCATATTATCTCCCTGAAGACAAACTGCTCCATAACCTTCCCTGACAGTGAGATCAGATTGTCAGGTATGTAGTTCCCTGGATCCTCCTTACAGCCCTCTTGTAGATGGGAGTCACACTGGCAAGTCTGCAGTGTTCTGGGAGCTCTCCAGTTGGCCAGGAATGCTGACAGATAATGGAAAGTGGCTTGACTATCTCCTCCACAAGTTCCCTTGGCACTCTTGGATGAATCTCACCTGGTCTCATGGACTTGTGGCAGTCCAGGTGGAATAGTATGTCTCTGATTATTTCCACTGAATCAAGGGGGGTTTATTCTAGTCTGAGACTACCAGGTCACAAAGGAGAGTATTTTCCATATATACAGACTAATAAATTAATTTAATATTAGGATACAGTCGAATTTCATGAAATATAACGGAAAAATACACTACTATAAAAATACTGTAAGGGACAAACCCCAAATGACTGTTAATGTGAGCCTAGACAGTGTCCCAAGAGACAAGCTACTGAGCAAGTAGCCAGATGTCTCTTCCCTCAATTTGACTGGTGTCTCAGCTACTCCTGGAAGATTCTGGAAAAGTAAATGAGAAGCAGTCAAGTCAACTGGTGTGTCATTTCTTTTGATTTGCCTGTAAGCCAGTGTGTCTAATTTGGCCGGTGGCCAGTACTCAACTAATCCTGGAACTGGATCTAACTACAACTGTAAACTCCCTTCCCTTCCCTTCCCTTCCCTTCCCTTCCCTTCCCTTCCCTTCCCTTCCCTTCCCTTCCCTTCCCTTCCCTTCCCTTCCC
>JAPSGF010000084.1:1617074-1665464 GCA_035772895.1 Perdix hodgsoniae
CTTCCCTTTTTTTTTTTTGTGTGTGTGTGTGTAACTATAAGGAATATCCCTAATGCTGGCTCCAGCACTGGTGATCTCTCTTTCTCTCTCTCACTCTCTTTTTTTTCTTGAGAAAGGCTTATCTGAATACCTTATAAACCTGCACAGCTTAGGTAGATATAATTGTGAGATGACCAAAGCATATAGGATAACAGTTTTGAAGAAATATCCTATTAAAGATGATGATTTCCTCTTGAAAAGGAGGAATGACCTTGAGTGTCATTTCACGTTAATCTGGAGGTATTTGCTAATTTCATTCCCCATGTAGGATGTGACAAACAATCTCAAGAAGGTAATGAAACTTAGAAAGGAATTACAAAATTCAGAATTAAAAATTGAGCAAAAAATAAGAAAACGACAGCAAAGACAAGTTTAAATGATCTATTTTAAGACTTGAAAAGGTTAAGTAGGGGAGTGCAGGTATTGTACATAGGTTAGCAGCTATTAGTTCTCTAATTAAGGACCCAGAGAAGATCATTCTGGGGTTAAAGTCTGTTGATTATATATTTAATTATTTGAGTGTAGTCTGTACTGTAAAAGAATATGAAAAATTCTAAAACCACAGAGCAACAGCAGAGGAAATAACTTAAAAGTAAGGCAAATTATACAGACACTATTGAGCTATTAATGCAAACCTAGTAATCCTTTGCAACTGTAAACCCTCTGATAATTTCCTGAAGTAATTTTGAAATAGTCAACAAGACAAAGGACTAATAATACTTTGAAAATAAACAAAAGTCAACTAACCACACACACGCACACACACACACACACAAATCTCTGAAAACCAAAGCTGTCTGACAACTTTTTTTCCAGCATCCTAAGGTAACATATTTCATTCCAATGTTCCCCAGTGCACTGTTTCAATAACTGATATATTTTAGAATAGGTTGCTCTTGGCTATATTTTGAAACCAAATCTGTGACTGCTTCTATCCTTTTCTTAGCTATTGACTTCTCCTTGTCCAGAACTACACAGCTGTGCTGCTTGATGAGTGCTGTATTTTGCAGTTTACAGCACTACAGGAAAGTAAAATGCAGACTTTAAGTTATGATTCATAAGCAAAGTCATAGTTTGATTTGTTATGTTGCAATTGTTTTTAAAAAAGACATCAGGGACTCAGGGTTCTTGCTGGATGTGTCACTGGTAATGTTCACACTGCAATTCTGCTTACAGGTCTACCATGCATAGCTTCATATTAGGACTTTCTTTTGATTCATTTTTGTTGTCTTTTCACTCTTTATTATTTATCATTACATAGATATAGTAACAATAAATATATATTAGTTGAACAGCCTAATTCAAGAGACACTAAAGCATTAGATAGATTTCTCCTACATTCTCAGTCTAATTGTTTATCAACCGTTATTGCTAATTTTATAGAAGATGAATAAGGGTTTACATATTCATTTTCACATTTTGATTTTGATTTTCTTTTCCTCTTAATGATTTAAAAATCAACAATGAAATTATTTATAAAGTAGGAGGAGGTGAAGTGTCTTTGCAAGTTTATTATTTTGATTTGTTCTTTAATGTATTCTGGGCTTAAAATCATATATGGCAAGATTTACCTTGGAGATTTTTTTATTTTTTTTTTAATTTGTGTTATAATAGACTACTATAAGTGTTATAATAGAAACATCGATGGGTATTTAACTATTACACTAGTAGCAGACTTGTTATAATAATTGGATTTGGGGTAGAATGCAAAGCTAAATTCACAAACTGTCTCTGCCTTGGGGGAACGATTCATTTCTTCCTGAAACAACTAAGCAAATTTTAGCATCATCATAGGAAAAAGATACTAAAAAAATGAATGGTTCCACCTCTATTAGCTCAAAGAAAGCAAATGTTACTTGATAGATTTATTGACGTATGAAATATTGAAGCTCAAATCTGGGAATCACTACGCCCCCCCAAAATATGTATATATATATATATATATATATATATATATATATATATATATATTTGCTTTTTTAATTAAGTGTAAAAGTTAAAGTTGATATCTGACACAAGTAGTTTTCATTGGACTATGTGTTAGAGTGTTACATTAAACAAAATCATCCAAATAAAACTGAAGAAATGAACATAGGAGCAAACTTATATTGCATATCTTTTTTTCTGTCCTGCATATATTTTTTTCTGTCCTGTATTCTAATTCAATTAAAAGCACATCTTGACCTTTTTTTCTATTACTGGCTTTGTCAGCTTGATAGCATCTTAATGTTTATGCAAGTAAATGAAATTGTTTCATTCTGACAAAGAAATAAATAAGATAAAGTTAGAAATTTTACATGTAGCATATTACCTGTGGTAACACAGAAAACTTGGAGAAGGACCTTCACATCTCAAGACATTTTCAATTTCAAGACCTCTTCCAGACTGCAGCACTGGTACATATCTGATTGTTTCTTAAGAATACTCATTGAGCTGCTTCGTCCATAGCTACTTTTTAAATGACAATTTTTGACATATACATGAACTACAAATATTTGCCAGGTCAGATCCAGAATTCAACTCAATGGACTTAAGTCCTCCAAGCATCTCAGCAGCTTGCTGTTGAAGAAGACAGTCCTTTTAAGAAGATGAATCTTTCTTAAACTGGATGTAGACAAGTCATGAACAGGGCTTTGGTGATGACAGGATACCTTCTAATGATAAGGTTTTTAAATTTGTCATCTCAAGTAGGTGATTAAATTACAGCAGGATAACTCTTCCCCTGGACATCTAGATAATCATCTTTCTAGAAATTAAGAGTGTCTATGGTGTTCATGGCTAGCCAAGTCTTATATGTCAGTCTCTTCTTCGCTTGATTTGTAAATTGAAGAGAAAACCTCCTGCAGAATGAACAGCTGAAAATTCTCATACTGAAGTCCCTGTAAACGGGGCTTACCAGTCTAGAGGTTGGATGGGCTCTAGAAGAAAAATCTGGTGTTTTAGGATCTTCATAGATTAAAAATAATAATGATAATAATAATAAAATAATAGTAATAAAGCAAATTTTAAAAAAGGGATAGAATAGAGGATGAGAAGAAATGAATTGTTGCTCAGAGTGCATTAAATTCTTGGGTTGCTTGGATTAGGATTTATACCTTTCATTAATCTGCATTACACTGAATTATAAGGCAATTCTAGCCATTTTAAAGCCTGTGAGTCATTTTTTAATTGTTCTGTTAATGTAGTCCTTTTACATATTTTAAGTATTGTTTTCTCAAAACCATTTTTAACAAGCAAGCTAATGATTCAGTTTACAAGAGCACATATAGAAAAGC
Organism: Perdix hodgsoniae; assembly: GCA_035772895.1. Taxonomy (NCBI): domain Eukaryota; kingdom Metazoa; phylum Chordata; class Aves; order Galliformes; family Phasianidae; genus Perdix; species Perdix hodgsoniae. Next base: position 1,620,389 of record JAPSGF010000084.1, read on the forward strand.
AATGCAGTTCTTACATCTCTGCATGTGCATCTGGTTTAAACAAAGATAAATGATTCAATTTTGTCACAGGAACTTGTCATCAATAATACTATGTAAATCATCTCCATTATGATAGGTTTGGTGCATTTGCTCCTTTTGACATTTTATGAAGCAATGGTAATGAAATTTGTGAACTCCTACAGAGCTTTCTGAAGAACACTTGAGATTATTTTCAGAAGATTATAAGGAATGCCATTTAAATTAAAAAAAAATATTTCTGGCAGATGTTATGAATTCCATTAAGGAACCATGAATGAGGCATTTTTTACTACGCAACACTTCTTGTAGTAGTGCAACTTCTCCAAATAATCCATCCTAAAAAGCTTACTGCTATAAAGAAGGAAAAGTTAATTGTAATCATCTTTGGGACCTTATTAATTAAAACCTTAATAAGACAACATAAATAATTAATTAAAGATGGAGTTTGTGAAGGACCTTGATAAATTCTGGAATGTTTTTATAATTTCTCCTCATATAACAGCAGTTATGTTCAATTGTCTTATATTAATGTTGTTCTGAGAGACTTAAGCACCACAAACTTCATCTTTTTCAGTTCCTATACTGTCACTGATTTTTTTAAAAAAATTATTACTATTATTTTATTTTATTTTATTTTATTTTTTGTAGTTAAGTACTGTGAAGTACATATATTTGTATACATATTAAGAACATATTTGGTATAATGGAATTTTAATTCAGCTAGTTTCCATGAGGATTTCACTCAAGCAGTTTTCTAGTTTTCCCTTTGTTTAAGAAGATAGCACAGCAATTTGCCCTTGAAACCTTAGACAAATCTAGCAACTGGTTTGCAACATTTACTATTATAACTATATTGGAAACAGTGAAATGAGGAAAAGAATATTTTTAGCATGAATTTTGGAGGTAGGAATCTATGGCTTTTAAACCGATTCTCCAGATGACTGGCTGTTAAAACTGGAAGACCTCTGTAAAATAAGGTAGATAATTCCACTCTATCAATCATGACTACTATAATGATTGGTTATTTAATATCAGTATCTTTCTGTAGAAGTTACAGGTGCTAAATATTATTGAAGAATATTCTGGCTTACAACACGAATTTTCATTTTATAAAGCAAGTGTGATAATGTATTATCATGGCAATGGCTGTATCATCACAGGTTGTGGATTGATTGCACTTCTACTGTGGCATAGACTAAATGCAAATAATTGTTATCAGGAGAGAAAAACTTTGTTAAATTTGAACAGCAAAAGAAAAAGCCATTAACAAAATGTAGAGAGGGAAATAACAAAAATAGAGAGGGAAACACTGGGGAAAGCTAATCTTTTTCAGTTAAATTATGACATGTGAATTTGAAAAGTTTTTTCAGTCAGAAAACCTCCACTTAGCGGACTGAAGAGCATTAAGGATTTGCAGAAATGTCCCTAATGGGAACTGATATTTAAAAGCAAAGGATACTGGGACTGATTATTTTTCTCATTAGGCAGCATCTCTAACTAAGTAAATCAGATGTTGCCTTATAACATTTCACAAAATTTGTCAAATTGAAGGATATAATCTGAAAACATACCATGAAATTAGCATAGATCCATGCTGAAATGGATTCAACAAGCATTTTCATCTTACACTAATTGACAAAAAGCAGTGCTACTGCAGCACAGAATTTTCGCATGCAATTTTTATTAGACAGACAAGTGAAAACATTCTGAATTACAATATTTTCCTCATGTTTTGATGTCAGGTGCTACCCAAAGCAATGTCTAGGATAACTAGAATTTTTTTATTTTTTTTTTACTTAATACTGTCCAGTGCTCCCTTTAGCAGCATCTTCCTCCTTTTAATAGAAAAATTAAGTGAGATTATTTCTCTGCATAGTCTATCCAGAAAAATAATTAGAAATATTTCTCAGGAAGAACTGTAGAATCAGTTCAATGCGCAGACTGCAGTATGTCACGCATCATACTGTGAGGTGGCTACATAGGATATATGGCTCTAAGGCCAAAGTTAGTCTTTCTAGGTTGTCTCTGCAGGAAGTGGGGGAAAAAAAACGTTCAACAGATTCAGGGCTATTGGAACAGGAGCTGCTCTGAACTTCTTACTGATGAACAAGTCATTAAATGCTCAAAGGTAGTGAGAGAGAGAGAGAAAGAAATGAGACTGTCTATAGACAGAAAGACATTTAAATATTTTGGACAGGATGGTATTGCTTTAACTGGAAAGCAGAAGAATGCCCTCATGGTAAGATATCCTTTATCATTACACACACTTTTTGGTCAGAATATTTGAGTTCAAATTACTATTCTAAATCAAGAAAAAAAGGAAATCTGTCGTCTGTTTTACAAATTGTGTGAATATTCAGTGAGGTAGTTGTTGTTTTATGTATGTGACTGGCATCAGAGAAGCCAACAGGGAATTTATGTGACTACTTTGCTGGTGTTAGTACTTCTCAGCAAACTAGTATCTAGGAACCCTAGATAAATGAGCACATCTCTCTTTTGATGTGCTTGATTTGATGTGCTATCCAAGCATGTGAATGGCATACATCTGGGCAAACAAAGCTGTAGCAGCCTATCTCTCATAACTTCTCGAGTCCCTTCAGCTTCAGGTCTCCTTATCTCACTTCAGATTTGATACAAGCAATTGGTAGTTGAAGTGGGGGCTAGTTATGAGATTATTGTTGATATTAGTCATAGTGCTGATAGTTATCTTTATTAGGCAAATATACTTTGTGCATTTAAATCTTCAACAAAGCTCCAAGCTCTAGCTGAACTTCATATAGAGTTACTGGGAGAGGTGCTAGTTTTTTTATCTTGTTATTACCGTTCTGTTATTTATTGTATTTTATTCCCTTTGTTATATGAAGAAAACCATTCTTGCTAAATTTTAGCATTTTAGAATTAAACAACACACTACACAGTCAACTTTTAACAGATTGTTCAGTGAAGCATGACACCGAGCTCCCTTGCAATAGGTTTTAGCATCACTCACGCTGAATAATCACCTGAGTTAAAAACTTGGTACTATAGTCCAGCTTTCCCTTATCTCTTCTAATTTGTGCACCTTATGTAGCAGAGATTTTACACATACTGCCAAGCAACCATCTCATGTGATTTCCTATCAAATCAGACTTCGAGTTTTGTTAATTTCCAATGTTTCTTTTTTTTAATAAAAATGAGCTGAGGCAAAACATCCTCCACCCTCCGAGCATGTTTCTGGGTTCCTTTTATAGAAGGTATAGAAGGGATCATAATATCTCATATCAAGCAGAGAAGGAATGACTAGAATTGTGAAAGGTCATTCCCCACTGTTTCATATATTCATATATGATATTAAGCTTAACACATGAAAAAACATGTTAAAGGAAAAGTAATTATCAGAGAAACATTTCAGATTATAGCAGTTCTTATAAAATAATTAAATGCTCTGTTTACTCCCATATTTTTACTGTGCTGATGATATTCTACCATGATGGCATCTATGATTTTAAATATGTATAGATAGATAGATTTTTAATGTAGGTGGCATTTACAAAACTTTGGCACAAACTGCCCTGAGTTTAAAAGCAGCGTGTGCTCTTTGTAAAGGAAAAAAATTCAGGGGAGTAGCAACAAATATTATCAGTAGTAGGGAAATAGAATAATTAAAACATAACCAAAGATAATTAAATGATAGCAAATACTAACCTGATGTGCTTTAGGCTAAGTGAAATAATTAACCTTGATACATGGTATATGATAAGGGCTTTTCAATCTATACTCTTACACTATCTTGCTGTTATGAAATCACATCCTTATATGCAGGAAATAATTGGGCTAAAGTTAAATGTTCGTATTAGACTCACTCTGTCACTAGTGCAGTTATTGTTAGTTTTATTGTGAAAAGTGTGAAAAGTGAATTTTAGACAGCAAGCAGGAAGAATAGAAATATTAATTAGCTATGAAACTTCTGAGGCTTCCATGTATATAGAAAATGAGATCCTCCTCATCTTTTCTCAGGGGTGAAGGGAGGCGAAGTCAATGACTAGTGAAAGATGCTGTGGTGATTAGTTGAGACTCTTCAGACATGAAAGTTCCATGAACTGCAAAGATACATTAATCCTCTTCCTGTTCCTGACCTGGTGTCCCACAGGGGTCAATACTTGGATACTTGGATTGACACTCTTTAATATCATCATCGGTGAGATCAACACTGGGATTGATCCTCAGCAAGTTAGTTGACACTAAACTGTATGGTGCTGTCAACAGACCGAGGGATGGGATGCCATCCATAGAGACCAAGACAGGCTTGAATAGCAGTCCCAGGGGTACCTCATGAGTTTCAACAGACCCACGTGCGTGTTCTTGCACTTGAATTGTGGCAACCTCCACTACGAGTACAAGCTAGGAGATGAAAGGAGAGCACTAATGAAAAGTACTTGGAGGTACTAGCGAGTGAGAAGCTGCTCATGAGCAGCGAGCCCTTGGAGCCCAGAAATCCAACCACATCCTGGGCTACATGAAAAGAAGCATGGCCAGCAGGGACAGGGAGGTGATCCTGCCTTTGTACTCTGCGCTTTTGAGATCTCACCTGGAGTACTGCAACCAGATGAGGAGTCCTCAGTAAACATAGACCTGCTGGAAAACATCCAGAGGAGGGCCACCAAATGATCCAAGGGATGAAACACCTCTTCTATGATGATAGGCTGAGAGTGATGGGGCTGTTAGGACTGGAAAAGAGATAGCTCCAAAGAGATATGGGAACAACCTATAATATCTAAAGGGGAGTTATAAGAAAGAAGGGGGCAGACTCTTTAGCAGAGTCTGTTGTGATACAGCAATGGAAATGGTTTTAAAGTAAGAGAATAGATTTAGACTGGATATAAGGAAAAAGTTTTTACAATAAGGGTAGAAAAACACAGGTTCAGATTGCCCAGAGATGTGGCGGATGCCCTGTCCTCAAAGACATTCTAAATCAAGCTGGATGGGGTTCTGAACAACCTGATCTAGCTGTAGGTGTCCCTGTTCATTGCAGTAGAGTTGGACTAGAAGACCTTTCATGGCCCTTCCAACTCAGATGATAATGTGATTCTGTGATGATTCTATGATTCTAGCATGGCCAATTGGTCAGGAAATGCCTTTCTTCATGCAAACAGTTTATCTAAGTCAAATGTTTTTTTTCTGTTCTATACTAGAGCAAACACAGATTCTTAAAAACTCTGTCACTTTTGTGATGAAGGAACAGGCTTTATACAAAATGTGGTTCAATTTATAATTTAGATGACAAGTTTTAATTTCTTTTCTTTCTTTTCTTTCAGTTGGTTGCCTTGATCTATCCCTTTCACTTTCTTTTCTCCAATTTTTTAACCTTCTCTGGAAATTTCTATAAGTATCTTCAGCTGTTAATAACAGAGTAGAAATTTCCTTGTGAAAATTATTGAAAGTTATCACCCAAAACCATCATATAAAGAAATCATTGAGAAAACTTATTTTTTTACAAAATTATTTAAATGAGTGCAGACACTTTGCAGTTTGCTTGTTTATTTAAAAAGCTTGCAAGAACTTCAAGAACTTTCAAGACTTCATGAATTGAAGTCAATAATTTTTATTCCCACAGTGTTCCTAATAATGGCAGCTTTTTAATAATTTATGAAGAGTTTTTCTTTTCTGTAAAGCATCACTATTTAAAAGAAAGTATAATTGCTTGAAATAAAATTCTCTCTCTGTTTTTTAAGCAGAATATCATAGGCCAAAATAAAAAAATATGAGGCATTATTTTTGGAGCAATCCTCTTAGTTGTACCTGCCTGTGTTCAGCTTTCCTGGCTAAGTGTAAATTGCTGATTCCTCTGTGAATTGAAGTTCTACTCAGATGTTCTACTCTGTGCATCTTAATGTCACAGGAGGCAAATGGATGACCAAGAGAAAGCTCTACACTGTGAAGCAGAGATTGCAATGTCTTCTCCGGATTTCATTAAGTTCGTAACAAAAAATACCATAATAAAATTCCTTAAATAATATCATAGAAATTGAAAAATAAATATAGATTGTGAGTAAATCTTACTTTTTTTTCTGATGCTGGAAACTCCACATCTGTAAAGCATCGGACAGATACCAGATGAATTCTCAGAGCACACTGTGCAGATCTTATCTGTTCAGTATGTGTTGCCTGTGGTTTTGTGTACCAAACAAAAATATGTCTTTTTCTGACAGGTTAGGATTTTATCTCTTTCATGACATGCATCTAAGCTCAGCACTGACCATCTCAGTGCATTCCAGCACAACTACTTGCATGCAGGGAGTTGGTTGTATGGCAGCTATTGGTGTTACAGCTTCTCACTGAGTTCTCAGACCTTAAGTACACAGCTCAGTAGAGCATATGTTCTTTACCGAAGATCACTAACTACGCAAATACGATGTCTTCCCATAGGCACCAAATATGGAGTGCTGCTCAGCTGTTGTAGTATGGGGTAGAGCTAATACACATATTGCAGATCCTGTTAACAAGTTGCAGAAGTTTTTTGACAAAGCAATATTGTGAATATAGCTAAACATGCCTGTTTGAGTGGTGAGGTTTTATTCTTATACAATTGTTTTAAGATTTCTCTGAAATGGTGAAGTTAAGGGAAAGCTTATTCTGATGACAAGTTGACTTGTTGCACATTCGTGTATTTTCCAAATGTACTTTTTCTTTGAATCTTTAACAGAGTACTTGAGAGGAAGTGGAGTGGGTGAATGAATGAAAATAAAACAGTAAAAACACACTTCACATGCAATTTTCTTTTCCTATTACTCAGGCTACGAAAAAATTATTCTAGGCTATCTTCAAAAATATCCATGCCGTTGTGACATATCTTGTGAAGGGCTGGCCCTGAGCTTCTATTTCTCTGCATCATAGATATAATTGAAAGGTAGGAAATCCAGAAAACTCCTGAGAAGATCAGTGTTTAGTCCTTCAGGTTCTACTACTATGTTGAACAAGGCTTTGCACAAAACCGTCAAGTAATTTGGCACTGGTTTACTGCTAAAATTGCATGGACTTGGTTGTTGTCTTTTTTGCAAGATTCAGTGGAAGTATTTTTAGGAGATGCATTATGTTTGTGTCAGTGGTTTAGGGGCTGGTTCAGCCCGGTTCCGTGACTAGCAGGACAGAGGGATCCACAGATCAGTGTCTCTGGAAAAGGGAAACAGGGACCCCGAATAATTAAAAGCAGTGGCAATGATCTGAGAAGAAACAAACTAATTTACTAAATATAGTATCAGAATGCAAGATAACACACTATAATACAATATAATTACAATTGAAACTAATAAATCAAATATACTGAGAGAGTATCTGAAAGCTTAAGGCCTTACACTAATGCTGATGCGATGTTGCAGTCAGGACAAGCAGCAGGAAGGAGAGCAGATAAAGGGAAGCTCGGGTGATCTATAAAAACTTTTATTCCCTCTCTGAACACAAACTTTTGGGGTATGTATTTTTTCTCTTCTGGACAAATGCCCAGAACTGGAGCATTAACTCTTTAAATCCCAGTGCACTACATGATGTTATGATGTGGAATAACGATAACCAAAAATCATAAAACCATGACAGTTTGCCAATCCTTTTGCACTGAGTGGGAAATGAAGGCATCTGACAGCTCTGAGGAAGAACTCAGAGTTATTAATAACAAGTGTTACCTGTCACAACCTTAGATGAAGCAGCATTTTAATAGGGCTACAGTTATTATGCATTTAAAATAGAACAACTGATGAAAGTACATGTACAAAAGTGAATGAGATTGTGTACATAGCACAGAAAAGCAATTTTCCAAGAAATTCTTGGAAATTAACAGAATAAGAGAAAAAAAGTACAAGCAGCAATTCATTCCATACCACAGAGAGGATTTTAGATATCTTGGAAATAAAAGCTGTGAATGATGAAAAACAAGAACTGAGAAGTAGTCAGGTAATGGAACAACTGCTTGACAATGGGTATGTCGCTACTGAGCACTCATGATGAATTAGTGATAGAAGGCATGCTGACATCGCTCAGGAATGACTCTTCCAGTTTTGATACAGACTTGTAACATGACTCTCTTGACAGTCTATTAATCACTTTTACATGCTATATTTCATTAATGTTAAATATATAATATGTTAAACATCATAGTTGTTTTTAGACGGATTGCTTTACTGTGAATTAGTTCTCTGGCTGTGAACATTCCCAAACAGCTTTCTGCTTCACACATTCCTGCTGAAAACATCCCTTCCACTCGGCACTTCATAGTATCCCCTGCTCTATGCACTGCAGCTTTCAAACATGTGCATCTAAAGTCTTCCAATCTGTCCTTGTTTGCAATACTGCAAAATAGTTTTTTTTGCACAGGTATTTTATTTATTTGCTGTATATGTACAAGAAATAGATTTAGTGCCTGTCAGTCCACTTTAAGCCCTCTAGCTAAAAATAAAACTCATACATTCCCTTGCAGTACAGACTTATGTTATTGATTACAAAGTTGGAAGAAATGCCTCTAAAGAAAAGTATAAAGTGGGAATACTTAATCCTAGATGAGTTGACAAGAATCTTAGCTGCTCCTGTACCATAGGTAGCTTGGGGGTCTTTTGCTTTATTCTGTGCAGAGATGCAGTCCTGTAGTAAAAGCTATTTCAGTTCTCTTTCACAACAGAGCCTGACAAGTAGATATCCACTCCCCGTCTTTGAAAATTCCTTCTGACTAGTCAGAAGGAATAGCCTGTTTTGTGAAAGTTTGAACATGAATATGTTGCCTGAAAGAATAGTTCTCCTACACCTCACCTAAACTAACTTAAAATTACAGGCGTTTCAAAGTAAATAAATAAATGAATAATTAAAGCTGAAAACAAAGACTAGAAAATATCAGGAGTATGATTTAAAGGTCAAAGGGAAAGTTCTAAATTCTTAGTGTCTCATGAAAGAAAAAGAAAAGTATGCCTGGATCAATAGAAATGTTCTCTTGATACCTATAGACCAAAATAAATACAGGAAGGTGGGAGAAGAAACATGAACTATTCTGGAAGGTTTCTTAACATTGACTTTTGCAGAATATATCTCTCAACAGTCTTCATCAGTTGCCAGAAGTCTCCACCAAAAACAACCTTGCTTATTCTTAGAATGTTTTGTAGTTAATAGGATTTTTTAATCTTCTTGCACTGTACACTCGTCACTCAGCTCAAAGATCTAGACTGTCTTCACCAATGGAAAAGAAAGCCTTCAGTCCCAGAAAAAAGGTAAAAGATATTCGCATCAGTGAGAACAACTGGATGTGAAGCATAACTATGTTTGAGGTTTACAGTGAAAGTCTTTCTGAGCAGACACTGATTCATTATTTAAATCACAGGGAAATCTTTTCTTGGAAGAGTAAATCCTTTAAAGTTTAGTGAGGTATTTTGCATTCTTAGTTTCACTATATCTCAGAGTCATTTTATGGATGAGGAACTGATATTTCTTCACTTAAAAAGATGTTACAGAGGTAAATACAACAGTTGCACAACATTTATAGCTTGCATTGTCATATCACAAGGGAACATGAAACAGAAATAGCAGCTAGACAAACAGAATGACCAGATAGGGTAGGAAACTTGAAACGTTTTTAGATTAAATTATTTTATTTAACTTTACAGTAGTCTGAATCAATTTTCTGCTTATTTGTGATGACATTTTCCATTCTTCAGAATGAATGAAGAATTCATTAGCTTGTTTTGTGATAAATTTTTAACTATGAAACTTTAATTAACAAAAAAACACAGCTCAGATGACTGATTTGCAGATTCACAGTTCTGGATATTTTCTAATTAATTAACATTTGTTTAATGTTTCAAACATGACAAGGACCATGAAAGCAATAGGCACAATTAGTCACTCTTTTGCAAACTTCAGGTGAAAGAATTAGCTCAGCAGGGTTAGGAGGAATATAATCTAAGTAAGTGGTTACAGACCACATACTTAAGAGTTACTGCGAAAATAATGTGAAAGGAATAATATATTTGAAATAATACACTGGTAGACTGCGTTATAACAGGGAATAAAATCTGAATCAGTATCTTTTATCTAAATCCAAACCATCCTTCTTCACTGCAAAAAAGAAAAGAGATATACACTAAGCATTGGAGAGGGAAAGACAAGCACTCAATCCCCTGACACAACTATTGTGATTTTTGGTTTCTCTCTTTGTTTGCTGAAACTGACTTATTATTTCTTTAAAAATTGTCTTAATAACATCTGCAATAAGTTCAGTAGAGTTTCAAATAATGTATCTTGCTTCTGGATAGAGCCGTATCTCATATTTGGTTTGATGAACCTAGATTATATACTCTTCATGGTGAGGCAATGGCCAGAAGCACTATATTGATTCATCAGAAAAAAAGCAAATTAAATACTTCTTACCATCCTAGAGAATTTGAAATTATTGAATGGTTTCTTGCATTTTTCCAATTGTAATCCCGTAGGTGACAGGATTCACTTATTTCAGAGAAATTGCAAACATCTTCTCCAAACCTAGATATTTACTACCTTCTAGGGAAAAAACTTTGAATCAAGTTCTCCAACAAAAGATATTTACTTTTCTGGGTGGTCCCTGGGAGTCACTATATACTAAATACTGTATAAAATAAGCTATCAATAAAAAAATATTTTCCAGAACAAAATAGAGATCAACCCAGCATCTTTATTAGCCCTTGGCACATGGTGCTGACAATCTTATCATTGTCTCAACTTTTTAAAATAGAATGAAGGGCTTGCCCCACAGGAGTATCCTGCTATGCTCAAGGATAAACACTGATAATCAGATAATCTTTTTTTTTTTTTTTTTTTTTTAAGGAAGTTAGTATTTGAAAATTGGAGTTATCTGAGAGTTATAGGTACTGCTGAGTTATCACTAATCAGTGATTATGTAGATTTTGCTTTTAAGTCTTTCTGAGTATAAGCTAATTAAAACAAAGTAATACACTCTTCTTGTTTTCTTTCTGCACATTTGGAAATAATTACCTTGATCTTAACAGTGGTTTCCCTTGACCTAATTTCTTCTAGAAAAGGTGGCGTCACTACTTGCCATATTGCTGATTTGTGACTTTAACTTGGCATTAGCCTGTAAGTGCTGTTTTTATCCAACCCAGGCAGATTACCTTCAATTATCACAGCAGTCTGTTCATTTTAAGATGTCTCTAGACAAAACTGACAGTAGGAGGCAGTGTCACTAAACTGAAATTGGCTTAAAACAGTAAAACTGTCTTCCCACTGAAGCAGCCCTTGAAGTTCTTCCCCTCTTTTTTTTTTTTTTTTTTTTTTTTAATAGGTATCAAAATAAAATGAAAATAATTAGTAAGAACTTTCTTTGCTAATGTACTAAGTTGATTAGACATATCTCACATTGAGTTGCTGTAAAACTAGATCATATAAATAACATATCTGAGATTAACTACTACAACCAAAAAATTCCCCCCAAAAATGAGATATGCTTTTCTAAATCAGTAGGAGGTAATAATTTACCACTGCTTTGTGACAACGTCATAAAAGAAAAAAAGGAAGATTGAAGAATGAAAAATATTGATTTACTAGATCCAGTTCTGCTCCCAGGTATATTATGCCACTGATAAATTTTATTTGACCTTTTATTTGCTCTGCTGTAGTTAGAAACTTTCTGCAACATTGTTAGCCTTATGTATGACTTTGTACTGACATTTACACATGCAAAATCTATGTTTTGTGGATGGAAAATGAGACCTTATCTGTTGCTATTCACAAATCTAAAAAGATTTTGCACAACTATAAGCAATACTACAATGTAACGAGTTTCCAGTAAACCTGCTTTTCTTTTCCCTTAACTTGAATGTCCATTATCCCCCAACAGACTAGATAAGGGTCAGCTGATCTTTTAGGAGAGTTCTTAGAAGAATGCTGGAGTTTAACCTGATGAAGAATATATATGTGAATAAACAAATTAAAAAAAAGAAAAAAAAGTGAATTCATGAAATTGTTTGTTTGTTTGTTTGTTTGTTGTTGTTGTTGTTGTTGTTTTTCCCTATTATTTCCTTCATCTCACCAGAAGGGGGAGCAGAGCGAGTGGAAGGCTTTGCTGTGCTCTCCTACCGCTACAGGGTACTGTCAGCCTGAGGAAAATGAGAAAAGATATAACATAGAATAGCACAGTGATAGCAGATCCTTAAGTTACCCTTTTACAATTTTTTCAGTTAAAGAAAAAACATGCAACAATATAATTAGATCCTCGAGGGTTATGGAGGCAAAATTTCAGCGAGGAGAGGAGAGGAGAGGAGAGGAGAGGAGAGGAGAGGAGAGGAGAGGAGAGGAGAGGAGAGGAGAGGAGAGGAGAGGAGAGGAGAGGAGAGGAGTCATAATTGTTTATAACATCTAAAATGTGGGAGTCAGGTGAATAGGCTCTTTGTAATGGTGTCCAGTGGCAGAACAAGGGGTAATAGGCATGAGCCGCAGCATAGGAAGTTCCATGCAAACATGAAGACCACTTAATTTTAAGGGTCACAGAGAACTGTAACAGGCTGCCCAGGGAGACTGAGGATTCTGCTTCTATGGAAATTTTCAAAACCTGTCTCATTGCCTACCTGTGCAGCCTAACCTATCATAGGGAACTTGCTTTAGCAGGGAGTTGGTCTAGGTGGTTTCAGAGGTACTTTCCAACAATCATGATTCTGTGATTCTGTAAAATGGCACCAGAAATTGATAGAGAAGAATGTAAAACAACTTGAAGGGTGATATCTCATTAAGAAGGGAGAATAATTGCATGCTAATGTGGAAGATATTGAGCAGAAAAGAGTGACGGTCTCCGTATCTTTTAATAAGAACACAGGTGGGTCAGACAAGAGGGTGATAACAGCTAGGATATGCTTATTTTTTTAAAACAGACAAATTTTGAAAGATAGAGATCATACTCTTAAATTGCCGGTTAATCAACACAGCCTATAGAGACACAAATGCACACATGCATATATATCAAACGTTCTCCAGTTTTTACTAGAGGAAGTTTTACAGAATTACAGAATTACAGAATTGCAGAATTATCAAGGTTGGAAAAGACCTAAAAGATCATCCAGTCCAACCATCACCAATACTCCCCAGCTAAATCATATCCCTCAACACAACATCCAAACGTCTCTTGAACACATCCATGTTCAGTGACTCCACCACCTCCTTGGGCAGTGCATTCCAGTGCCTGACCACCCTTTCCGAGAAGTAATATTTCCTAATGTCCAGCCTGAATCTCCCCTGGCGCAGTTTGAAACCATTGCCTCTAGTTCTATCACTGTCTACACGAGAGAAAAGGCCGACACCTAGCTCACCACAACCTCCCTTCAGGAAGTTATAGAGAGCTATAAGGTCTCCCCTGAGCCTCCTCTTCTCCAGGCTGAACAATCCCAGCTCCTTCAGCCATTCCTCATAAGGCCTGTGCTCCAGGCCCCTCACCAAGTTACTGTGTAAAAGCAGGCCAGATGGAAGTTGCTGATTATCCATGGATGAGCAAAATGTAGAATTACAAGGTTTAAGTTTCCAGCTGAACTCAAGTGACAGAAAGCATGCAGAGATCTATTGTTCTTATGCAAGGCATGCACTTAAAGAGTGATCAGTTATTCCCCAAGGCTAATGAACAGAAAGATACAGAGACCACAGGTGGAAAAGCAGATTGCTTGGGGTTGACAAAAGATATTATCCTGTTGCAGTGTACAGAGAATCTGCCTGCAGATGGGCAAGGCCTGGAGAGAATCTGTGCTAAACTATCCCTTTGATGGAATTCATGGCTCATTAATCTGTGACTTGGTTGCATCTTAGCTGAGGTCATGAGAGGAAAACATATCAGCAGAAGCTCATTTTATTAGGGAGCATAAAGACAGACAGTTCCCTGTTTTAAGAAGAATGAGTACTGCTATTTCAAGAATACTACAGTTTTAGGCAGAAGGGACTCTGTGGCTAGCAAAAGATGGAAAATGATTTGGGCTAGCATGACAAAAAAGAGAACTTTCATAGAGACAGTATTGGGAACTTTAAAAGTTGGTAGTTTTGTAGATAAAAGTTAATGTAAGACCTATGTATTAATGGTTTTAAAATGATTCAGTTTCTGTGGGAAAAAATAAAATAAAATCAAGAAATGCAAATAAAGCCTGCAAACTGGAATGCAAGTCAGTATAGCCCAGAGTGCTAATATTAGTCCTATTAAAATAACAAAGATGAATCACTGTTTTTACCTTATCTTAAATTTTATGCATTAAATTTAACTTGCATTAAAATTAAGCTAAACATCTGAAATTTTGTTGGAACTAGATTTTGTGAGGTTTTGAGCTTGGGAGGTTTTAAAGTGATTTCCTAGAGAATTTTCTAATGCATCCTGACTAACACAGGCATTCAAGACTTGTAAAGGCTGGCCAAAATTATTCTGCACTGGTTATCAGAAATAGGTACTCTTTATCTGTGAAGTGTTATCATTGCTCTTTCAGATGTCTTCCATGTCCTAATACAAAGATGTATATTAAAAACTCATCAGATTGCTTTGGACAAATACTCTACTGTTTCTCCTAAACAATTTAAATCCACAGTAAATGAAGCTCAGACCATTGAATTTATTTTTATTTTTTAATATTAAGAGGTTTCTGACATTTGGGATTTTTTCCAAAGTTTCAGAATTTAATAACAATGTGTACTATTAGGCCAGAAAACTCCACATTTAGCTCATTTATTAATACTGTCTGCAATTTGGCCAGAGTGGGCTGGAGAACACTTCATTCATACTGGATGTATGTGATGTAATCAATCATCCTGATACTTTTTGAGTACAAAAAAACAAACAAAATCAAACAAACTTGTTGAATATTTCTGGCTTACCTACTTTATTTTATACAATCTTTCTCCACTGACTAAAAGGACTCAAATATATATTTTTTTAATTTTCAAATTAGTAAATAACTACAGTCATTCTTACTGTCATTAGCTCCAGTAACCACAGATTTCTTTATCTGCATACTTATCATCCTGTATCAACATAATGCAGTCATTAACTTTGAATTTATGTATGTTGCTAGACTTGTCTCCTTCTTTACTGTTCATAAAATAGTATGATTTTTTATTATTTCTTTTGCTTAAGCTCTGTCCATTAATTAAATTTTATTTAATGTTATATTTTCTCTTGATTAAGAAACTGTATCAATCTCTGTACAACCAATGAACTCTTCCTAAAATAACAGAAATTTTATTTCCCTTTTTTAAAATTTTTTCTTTGATTGAATTATCTCAAGGCTTAGGAAACTTCTCGTTTACAAACAGTAGGTATACATTTACTGCTGATAAGATTGTTTCTTTGTTTGCTCATCTTAAACGCACCTAGCTCCCTAGACATCACAGCTACCTACTAGCTACCTAGACAACACTGAACTTGACCTATCAAGCTATTACTTTACCTAGATGTCCCACAGTGGGATCCTAAGGAAATATCTGGTGATAGAACTAGACAACTTTAGCACCTATCAGTTCCCAACCAGTATGAAAAAAACCTGTAGTGTTAAATCAAAGTTGTAGTTAACCTACCCTTATTTATGTTGATGTACACTTCCAGGGCAGGTAAAAGTAATGAATTGCAATTGAGAAGTCAGTTCTTTGCATTTCTTTCAGTTCTTTCAAAAATGTGAACCACATTATTTTGAGTGGTTATATTTACTGTTACTATTTACACTTCGAAGAATCTAAACCAATGCGTAAGTAGTTCCAGCTTTCACTAGAATAAAACATGGCACTTTATAAAGTTGTGATATTGGTAATTTAAAGTATGTATTCTTGAGGTAATTTCATCATGAATTGCATTATAAAATTTTCCTGATAATATTATTAAAAATACTTTCACATTGGAATGTATTAAGAATTAAATCATACGACCTTGAATTAATATTAGACATATACATATAAATGATACAAGTAGATGTGGTGCATGCAGTGTCCAAAGGCTTCCTAGACGCCTGTAAAAGAAGGATTTGATTTCTCTGTGCTTCAGATTTTCCGCTATGATAACTTTGCCACACTGTGAATTTTCTATTTTGATGTAAGTCTTTTCAAGGATGAGCCTGTCCCTCGCATTCTTTGTATTCACATAGTTCTATTCATAATGGACTCTGATTTCCTGTGCCTCCAGGCTCTGCAATAGTATTAACTGATTCACTTGATGTTTACAGTAGAGATCGTTTTGAGCTACATAATATAAATTCTACTTTAATTAGTTTCTTGTGCTGAAGTCACTGCCAGGGCAGCTGATTTTTTCCAACCCATACGTATATGCCAGCATTTGGGAAAGTCGCATTAAGAGTTTACTGAAAAATTTAAGTTCTGATTGTTAGAACTGTTACAATTTGCAGGCCACAGTCATTTAGAAGTGTTGTAAGCCAAAGTCTTGTGTATTTCACAAGAAAGTATTAGAATATTTATTAGTTCTTTTTCATTTTGACTACTTTTTTTTTTATTTGTTTTGTTGCATTTGTTTTGATTTCCATAAATTACTAAATTATTTCCATATATTTGTGTACCATAATACTGCTTTTAAAATTTCACTTAATAACTAGGACATCTTTTCAGTCCAGAGGATAGGTTCAAAGTCCAAAGGATTATCATATTTTCCAGCTTATTAGTTGCTATTATTCTTTACTCTCAGATTCTCAAATTAATGTTTTTTCAGGGGAAAATAAATAAATAAATAAATAAACAAACAAACAAATAAATCTGTACACCTGATTTATGATTTAAGAATAATACTAGCAAGACTGATAATGGTTCTTAAATAAAGTGCTTGAAAAACATTATACATATATATTTTATATTAACTATCTTTAAATGGTGTAATGATGTATGTCCTCAATGTGGCACATATATATTCTCTTTCAGGTTCTAAAGCTTAGCTGAGTCCTATTCTTTGAGACTGGTAGGTATATTTTCCTCTAGGTATAATGAAGAAATTAAATCTTTGAATCATGAAAATTCTGCTCTTTCTGACTGCTACTTAGGCGCATGGATTTATGTGTCATCAGTATCAGAACTGTTTCCCAGAATAATGACTGAGTTTATGTAATAATTTCACATTTAACTTAAAAGAACAATGTTGTCAATTGGTAATTGGTAATTGTCAACTGCTACAAACTGAAAACATTTCCTTTTTTTAAATTATTTTTATTTAGATCATTTGAGCACATTACTTAGTCCATTCTGTTCCGGAAAAGACTGTGGTTGTATTGTTTAATTAATAAACTATGATTTCTGACAAGCTTTTCTGCAAAGTCCAATCAGAGATAATGCAGAACAGTACCAACATTTTCAGACACCTGATTGACAGAACCCATTATGGTGCTACTGATTTCAGGTGGTGAAGGGGAAGAGATACCAAGCAGACGATACTGTCTGTATATTATTAAAGAAAATATAAATATTTCTTTTAATATTTGTTCCCCAGCTAAGTAATTGTTGTAATTTCCTTTAAATAATGATAAGAACAAGACAGAGTAGTTCAGGGAACAATTCACTTTAAAAATATGACCTTTTGTACAGTTAATCTGTTTTTGCAGTACAGCTGGAGAAAAACACAGTTGCGAAGTCCAAAATACTTTACTAGTCCTATAGGAGGCTCACACAAGTGGTTTGCACAATTTCAAGTGCATTGTTATAACAAATCACCTTTCTTCTAACTTAATTACTTCAGCGGAATCATTTCTGTTTTGTTCTTTTCAAGAGGCATACTACTCCTGGAACATCTGCACACACAATAACGTATTTAGAAAGTGCTCAAGCAAGGCTTGATTAGAACTGCAGGAATAATACATGCTTCTATATAAATTCAGTCTAAATCCTATTTTACGAAGTCTTTTACAGTGCAGTGTAATAAATGCCAATATAGGGAATTTCACAGCTGCAGGTGAATCAGCCTGCAGCATGTATACAGGCCTCTCAATCACTCAAAGAGATGAGACAAAGAGTGGGGGGAAAAAAAAATACCAACAAACAAACAAAAAAAAAAACCATCCAGATTGCTGCAAGGAAAGGCAATGCAACAGTCATACTTTACAAATCAGTTCTTGCTTAAGGATCTGGAGGAATGATATATACAATTCTGACAGAAATCCTTCTGGTCATGCTGTGTGCTCCCAGCACATTTCAGAGAACAAGGTAAATCTCTCTGGACTAAAAATGCTACTTTTAGGACTTAGACATCTGTGTGTGAAAATTTGGAAGACATAGTAAGGGTGAAAAGAAGAAGAACTGAAGAAACACAAATTGATATGTATATGAACTATGATACTACTAAGCAGATAGTAAAAACTAACTGTGAGATATTGCATAAAGGTATAACTCCCAGTGAATACACCAAACATCACAATGGTATGTATGAAATTAATGTGTGAAATTAATATGAGAATAGAATACATTCTTGATACATTGTGGCTCAGATTAATTTCTGAAAAAACTAATGCACCATTCCAAGTAATAGCCATTGGAAATCTTGTCCAAAGGCAAATCAGATCCACCAAAGTTGTGATCTGCCCTTCTTATTTAATAGACCACATGTATTTGTGTATTTACCAGGGACATTTGAAATCGTTAGGCAAGATTGTCTCTTTCTGGTGTGTTTGTAGATAAAATACTCCTTTACTCTATATACTGCATAGTTTAATGTTTTCTAGTTATGAAGTTCCTAATTAATGTCTAAGCCCATATTGAATTAAGAGATATATTCTATTAGCTGCTTTTTTTGGAGTTGTCTATTAAGAGAAAAGTAAGAGTAAGTGCTGCTATTAACTCTTAATGACCAAATTCAATTGCAGTCTTTCTCAAGCCTATTATATCTTCTATTTCTTCCCCCCTTATTTTCAGCCTTACCCCTTTGCACCCTCACTGACCAAATGATCCCATTCTAGGCTACTACCAGCTGTGAGGATTTCAATAAGCAATTTTCTCTAAGCGCTTTTTAGCGAACCTTTCTTATATAGCTTGCAATCTTTCTTATTGAAACAGAAGGTTTATGATCATTTTGGCTAACAAAAGCACAAATGACAAATCAGATCTCATTTTAGCAGTGTGCTTAGCATAGGAGATTCATGCATTCAGAGAGAGCTCTGTACAAGCTCCTACTTCATCCTTATTTGGAAATATTTGCCTTTATAAATTCACAGGAAAACTAAGGCATATGAGTATTCAAAATAACTCTCTGCAGTGCTGTACTCCACAAGGGTAGTGTCTCTGTCCAGTTCAAATGTGCTTTTCTCCACTGACTCCAGTATAGTAATAGTAGTGTAGAGCAGGAAAGAATTTCTGTCAAGGGACAAATTTCCACTGTGCATTTTGGAGTTTTTGTGACTGCAATATGTGACTTTTGGCCATATATTTTATGAAGACTAGCACTCTAAATAAATAAATAGATAGATAGATAGATAGATAGATAGATAGATAGAGATAGATAGATAAAAAGGGAAAGAAAAAGAAAGAAGATGAAAAAATAATAACCTCAATTGTTTTGTAGTTTTATAATACTCCTAGAGTGTTTTAAAAATGTACTGACATTATCACTGCCATCATTTCAGCTATAGAAATATGTGCATATTAAAATTTTCATTTGCATAAATTTTTTACCATCTAGAAATGCCTGTAACTTACAGAGTGTTAGTATGAAAGTTAAATCAGAACATATTATTTTCCTGTCCAGTCAATGTTTGCTCTTTTAACCTAATCATGCTTTCAAATACAGTTTTTACTTCATACGGAATTTTATTACTTATAATGATTTATATTTGAAAAATAATGCATATTCCAACTCACAGGAAAATGGTTCCTTCGCCTATTTTCCTTATTAGAATTATTTCTTTTTTTTTTTTTTTTTTTTACTTTCTCTGTTGCTCTTTTTGTAGACATTTAACTTATTATACGTGGAGATAAGACAATAATGCCAAATAAAGATAATTTCCATCAGATTCTTAACTGGTCTTTTACTTCTTTCATGTACTGGATAGAAAATGAGTAATGAAAATGATAAACTGGTTGTTGGGAATGGCATTAGGATTAACTTTCAAATTTTATATTTATTTTACTTTTTACTTATTTTTTATTTTTTCATTATTTAACGTCTATTTTTAAAGCTGCAATATTAATGAAAAGCAGAAGAGGACAAATCCAAATAACATATTTGTTTTGTTAGTATTTTTTTACTTTAGTGTAAAGCACCAACTTCTGCAGCTGCAGACTTACTGGAAGAAAGGAAGAAAAGATGTGCAGCACAGGGATATTTACTGCTCCTGCTAGGACCACCCATCCAAAGTATATTATCATATTGCCACATATTGCCGTGTACTGCATTTCCAACTACACTACTGTGTATTAGGTATTAGTAGGTCACTTTGCAGGTAAAAACGTCACTGCTGTTACAAACTCATGTTATCTGCTGAGTCATGAACTTTTGCAACATACCAAGAAAAATACACTTGTAGAAATGTGGGAAGCCAGAAATCAATGAACTTTGTGTATGAGACATAATGTTTTTTTGAAGTTATTATAAGAGACTTACAATAAGGCAGTAGGACATGAAGTGTTGATTCTATCATCATATGCTGCCACCTGCCAGACAACATCATATTTGTACTAACCAGCCATATATTTCTGAGGCTGGTGAGTGAACACAGACTACTTTCTGAGTTGTTTTCTTTTGCACGTTCACTGGCAACGCTAAGAAATCTCAGAGGACACAGAAAAAAAAAAAAGAAAAAAAAAATGAATTATTGCAACTTACTGTTCTTTGAAAAGGCTTAACACAAACTGTTTCCTCAAGTGAACTGAAAAGGCAAGTGTCAAGTCATCAACTGAGTCAGATTCTCTAAATACAGTTGCGCTGTTTTTATATACTAAGATTTTAGGTATGTCTGGGTAAAAGATTTTACTTCTTTGAATAGAAGTATTTATTTCTCTTCAGGCATAGCAGTAGGCCTAAGGTTGCCAGCAAGATGTCTCTCACACTCAGGTATTACGTAAGTTCTTCCTAATTTGTAGCCAGAGTTTCCAGCAGAGTATGGTATGGTCCAAAATGCCTGCCTACTTTGAGAAAAACAGGATTTTGTCATGATCTTGCTAACTGGACAGCAAGACAACCTCTCTGATGTGAGCTTTTAGTAATACATAGACTTGATTCTATTTGTTTGCAATTCCAACAGAATTTACCAGTAAAACTGCTCAATATTGTCCTTCTTTTCTGAATCTTACTGATGACAGGAAATGTTTGTCTCACTTTCTAGCATGTTCTTCAATATTTTCATTTCAGACATTATAATGTCCATAACTTGCTCATGTCTGAAGTTGGCAGGACAATTCAATATAGCAGAACAAGATGAAGTCTCTGGTGTTTATCCCTGAAGCTACTGTGATCTGGGGAGAGCTTGCTGACATCTGTGAGACTGGAGGGAGCCTCTTCCAACATTAGCTGATGTCCATAGTATCCACGCTGAAATGTGCCTTTTGGGGAGGAAATTACCATTGTAAAATTGTTGGCAATTTAAAGGCCTTTAAGTGGAACACTAACTTGCATAAGGCCAAATTTCAGTCTTTAGAGCATTACTGTCTTCCAACACACAGAGAGAGCACTGTCAGGCACATTGTTCAACATCTTTTATTAAGCCAGTGTCTTTTCCCCGAGGGAATTCATTTATTACTATGGCTAAAGCTGCTTTATCGTTTTAGAATTGTATTTACTTAATCTGAACCAATAAAAAGAACTGTAGCTTAGATGATAGCAAATGGTCAGAATAAGAGCCCAAGGGATTAATTCTAGAAAAACTCTGCATGAAAAGGCAAATATTTCCTTGCAGAGACCATACTTGAGACTTTGGTCTCCAGGGAATGGGTTGTGGAACAGCAGATGTTCCTCCTGCTTGCAACAGAAAAAGCAGTTTTCTAAAATTCGTCTGAAATTTTGAAAATATTTTATATATGCTCAATAAAAGGTAAAAGCTGAAGTACTATAACAGTATTATGTCTTCAACTGCAACTAAATTCTTGGTTTCATTTGCTCAAAACTTCATTAGAAGTCATGAGTCAGATGCACCGATTTGGTTTTCACTACTTTCCTGAGATAAAACATCTGAAAATCTTAACTAAATGGTATTATTCCATGAATTATTGTTGACTAATTCAACCACTACTAGCAGAAGTTATTTTAGGAAAAAACAGAACATTTTTTCCCACTGGTTAGTAAAAGAAATATGTTAACTGTTCAGCACTCCATTAATTAAAATAGTAATAATACTTTCTGTAATCTGTAGCCTGAATTTACCTAATTCTACAGACACTTCTAAAAAGAAAAAATGGCAGTGTAAATTTTTGATAAATTCCAAGTCTGAGCTGCATTCATGATATCCGTATCAGCTTAATAATGCATTCATTATATTTGATTGTTATTTTCCTCGCTTATATTTAAGACTGTTCTCCTCTTTTCTTCAAATCTGATTAAAACAATATCTTTTAGCATTTTGCACTCTCCCTTTCATGAGAAGAATGGCAATATTATCACAGTTAAAATTAAACGTTCAATGAGAGCTGTCTACTTCCAGATCTTTGAGAGGAGCTGTGCAAAGCTAGTTGCTTTAATTGAACTAATGAATTCAGTCTACAGTACGCCATGCAGATATCCTTTTACTTTAGCAGCTATATTAAATGTTTATATTAAAAGTCACATTAAACTGGAAAATGTATTTGTCTACATAACCCAAAATATGCACATTGATTTCTCCAGTTTTACGTCTGACTTTTTATTATGCTTTGTAATGTTTTCAGGAGCATGAACAAAGGATTGAAAATCATAAGGATTTCTACCCTTTGGTTAGAGAAAGTCATGTTCTTGCATGTAAAAGGATCTGTCAATCTTCTTCATTCAATTTTACTGTGATTTTTGTCTTCTTTGCATACTCCCTATTGCCACATTGGAATGAGCACCATTTTGCTGTCAAGGTTCACAGAATGGCCAAGTACTCAGGGCAGTCTCGATTCCTATTAAAGTTGACATGATTTGGACTGTGGTTGAGATGACCTTTTCCTTTTGGAATTTGATATAACTCATTTTTTAGTCAGTCTTACCCTTCAGGTCCATTTCAGCTATATACTGTAGGCCATCAAAAGACAGGCACTGTCTTCAACAGCGTTGGGTTAGGCCCTCAGGGTTACACTGACTGTGCTTATACCACAGATTGTAGGTTTTGGTTTTGGTTTTTTCCTTTGGGGAAAAAAAAAAGAAAAGAAAAACATAATGAAGCTTTCACAAGAGTCAAACTGATATTCAATATTGTCATATTAAAGATAATTTTGTAAAAATTGTGGAGGATTAGACTTTTATCATCAGCTTTCTTAGATAAAGTGTATATTAATTATATCATGGACACTATTTTTATGAGGAAACTTGCTTTATATACATATTCACATCATTTATATTTATAAGTGGAATTATTTAAAATGAAGCAAAAAAGGGAAAAACAGCACAAATCAGGCATATAATGATACACACACATAATACATACATACATAATTCATACAAGTTTGTTAGCTTTTTTAATGATGAAAGTAAACAAACCTTAATTCAGAGGATGAATTACTACATTGTAAAGTAACATATAGAATACTGTGCAGGAGTTCTATTAGACTTCAATATTTTCTGCTACTTATATATCAAAGATAATCTCAAGGGTATATTTTACCAGAAACTATTATAAATAAATAAATCAGGAAACACAATGTGATAGAAAATTCTTTAATTGAGGACCATCCAGTTTAAAGTAAATGGAATCTTCTTCTTTCTGGTTTGTGATGCATGAGAAGTAACCACAACAAAAATTTCTATCATTTTCATTCTAAGAATAGCACTTCCTCAACCACTGTGTAGAATTCCATCCCTTCCCCACAGAAAAACTTCATTCACATTGTATAGAAGTTAAAGTGTACACCTTGCAAAAATTGAGTTAGGTCTCTGAAGCAGGTATTCTAAATTTGTTTTTTAATGTCAATCCCACAGAAAATCATTGTGTTAATTGGACAGACTTCAAAAATATAACCTGGAGAATTTAAAACATCACGTATTAAAAAAAAGAAAAAGAACTTGTATAAAAAAGTGCAACCATGTTAAAGATCAGAGTAATCTCTTCATGTTTTAAATGGAAAAATTGCATTGTTATTAATTTTATGATTGTATTTATTTTATATTACTGAACAATTTTTACTGAAAATAATAAAAACTATTTTCTAGCAACCTCTACTGACATATCATATGTTGTGTAGATAAATACCCTTATTTATCTCCAGACTCATATTTATCTGTTTGACATAGAATTGTGAATTTATTTCCATAAAAACTTGTGAGGTGAACAGTGTATCATTACCATTCTAAAAAAGTAAGGCTTCTTTCCCTTTATAGATTAAATTTAAGATTTTCTACAAATCCTAAGTGTCCAAAATAAGAAATGTAGAATCTGATTTTGAAGAAGTTTATATTGCATTTTATACATTCAAAGCGGTCTGCACTGACTGCATTTACACTTCTATAAATCAGTCTACAGTCTCAAGTTAGACACCTAGAAAATGAGAAACGTAGTTCATAGTCTCCTCTGAAAAAACTAAATTTAAGTGACTTACTACAATCAGAGAACTATAATTCCACAAAAGCAATCTACTGTCTAGATCAACAATTAACTAGAAAGTTAATAGCTGTAACTAGAAAGCTGTAACTAGAAAGACCTCCTTTCTTTTTATGCAGACTTTCAAAGGTGGAAAATTAAGTTCACTCTCTGGGTCATATCAAGCAATAAAAGAATAACTACTGGTGCCACTAAGTTGTCATTCTTTGCAAAATTCTGTATGCTATATGGATGAGATACACATTTAATAGATTTCACAGGTATTTGCTCACAAGGGAAGGCAGTTTCTGTGCTAAAGTCTGAAAAATTTCAGACTTCTAAACAGAAATCTTAAATCTTGTAAAATAAATTATTTATGAAAATTTAGCATGACTGTTTGGAATGTAGTTTATCTTTCATGACACTGCCACTGTTGAAATGTACCATCACATGGCAACAAAATTTAATGGAATATTGGCATGAAATTCAACCTGCATAACATTATTGGTGTTGAGACACAGTGTCACTACTATAACCTGGAATCAAAACATGCAGTATTTTATGGAGTGGTGACTTGTAAATTGCCCATCAAAAACAAAGTTCAAGATGCAACCCCCAGTCATGTGCACTGCCTTTTAGGATAGGAAAGTTGTAATCCTTCTAGATTTCCTCAAAACTGGACAAAACATCAACTGGCTGCTATGTCATGACATTGAGTAAGCTGAGGGCTTGAACTACAGGACAGAGTCCTGGAGAGACAGGAAGGCCAGAGGAGAAGAGTCTTTCTCTTTGCATGATAATGCAAGACCCCACACTGGTTTGAAGAGTAAGGAGTACATTGCAAATCTTGCTTGGGCTGCCCCACCAGACCCACCACATAGTTTGAGTTTAGTGCTTTCTGATTTCTATATATTCATGCCGATGAATATTTTCCGACTGCTATTTTCATAGCATCAGTGCTGTCATAGCCACTGTGAAATAGTGGATAACCTCCACTGGTACAAATTTTTACAAGTGTAGCATGCAGGCTCTTGTTCACCACTGGCAAAAATGTATAGCTAATAGTGATGACTACATCAAAAGTTGTGTTTTGTGTCTGAGTCAGCTCTATCAAATAGTATTATTGTGCTCTTTTAATCTGATGTAGTCTCCATGGAAATAAATAGGAGGCTTTACCTTTGGAGTGATCTACATAGATTGTTACTATTGGCTTCTACCTATTGTTATTTCATTGACAGACTAGGGTCATCATAAATGGAGTAGAACAATGACAACAGACAATATGAAAACATAATCTTCTGGTCTACAATTATTTTTAGGTATTATATTTAAATAGTAGGATCCTGGGTTTTATTTTACAATGTTATTGTAATATGAGATAAGCTTTTCCTAATAATAATCACTACCTACTAAACACTAAAGTCTAATGCTGTACTGTCCTACAGGTCTGAAAATGATAGAGATTAAAACATTGCAATGGGCTGTAATAAAAATATTGCAGGAATATTTCATGAAGAACGGTTTCATTTGCCATGGTCTTCACGATTAGGTGCTGTTTTAAATTTAAAAAATATCTATTTTCCAATATTCTTGAATAAGTTAAAGTCTTCATATCTGCTTTTTTTCTTTTTTTTTCCCCTTTAATTAGATGCAGAAAAAAATCTCTTACTATCCTGCTGACACCTGTACAAAAATTCTTTACTGGTTTTGGATGTGCTTTCAGGTATGATTCAGAATATTAATGATGATTTTTACAGCCTCCCATAGTCTGAGATTTGGTTTTCTAAGAGATCACTGTCAGTCTTCTTGCTATCAATTAGTAAGCTAGAAGTTTTAGATTAGCATGTATTTAAATATCTCTGTAGCATTAATATGCCGCTGCTGGAAATTATTAGTAATTAGCCTATATAAAATAACTATTAGTAATTACCTATCTAGTATAGCCAGCCCAGTATGTATTCCTTTCAAACAATAGCAATAATAGCAAAGGAAAGTATGCAATGAGAGAAATCCTCAAAAACAATACAAGTAAACTTTTTTTTTTTTTTAATATAGAAACTTTCATTTAGAAGAGTAATATAGACTGCTTCTTTGAAAGCTGTTATTCTAGTACAAATTCTCCCCATTTAAAGGCTTTATTGGCAGATCACATTGGCAGACCATTCCTTAATTAGATAGGTTTTCTTAGCTCCAAAATTTGACAACCTAGGAGGATGATATGTTAATCACAGTATTGTAGGGGTAGGGGTTGAAAGGGACTTACGGAGACGACCTAGAGCAATCCCCTGCTAAAACAGGTTCCCTACAGCAGGTTGCTCAAGAAAGTACCCAGGTGAGTTTTGAATATCTCCAGAGAGGAAGGTTCCACTACCTCTCTGCACAGCCTGTTGCACTGCTCTGTCACCCTCACAGTAAAATCTTTTCATGTCCGTATGGAACATTCTATGTTCCAGTATGTGTCCATTATGCCTTGTTCTGCCCGTGGACACTGCTGAAAAGAGCCTGACCCCATCCTCTTAACTCCCAATCACTAGATATTTATAAGTATTGATAAGATCCCCCTCAGTCTCCTCCAGGCTGAACAGTCCCAAACCTTTCAGCCTTTCCTCATAACAGAGATGATCCAAGCACCCTCATCATTTTTGTGGCCCTTTGCTGGGCTCTCTCTAGAGAGAGACCCTTTGGACCTCTAGACCCTGTCTTTTTTGAACTGAGGAGCCAGAACTGAAGACAGTATTCCAGTTGTGGACTCACTAGGGTAAAGGAGAGGAGGATCACACTGCTGGCCACACTCTTTTTAATGTACCCCAGATACCATTAATAAGCATCCAGAGGTATTCTAATAAATTCTTTAAAATAAAAATTGGGGAAAAATATCAATTTTTACACTTTTCAAACTACTGTGTGCAGGAAGAGGCTTCTAACACTAGGCATTATTCCATACTTTCCCTTGGTGGTGGTGGTGGTTTGTTTGTTTTTAATAGATTGAATTTAATTTCTTGCTAGTGTTGGTATTTTAACCTCCTGAAAATGAGAGAAGCTTTCTACAAAATGAAGTTTTCTTATATGATAATTTTCATCCTCATTTATTCTGGTCGGCAGATGCTAGAGACCTCTTTTTTTCAAAGCTAATGTTTTTAAAGGGGTCTTTCCTTGCTATAGTTACATGCATTGTTTTTAATTTGGATGACTGAATTTAGAAAGGATTAGATGTTTCCAGTCTGTGCATAATAATAAATCCTCAGAATTTGTTAAAATCCCTCAGTGATTTTCTTTTGATATCTTCGGTTTTGTTTCTGGAGGAATTGAATTTGCAGGATTATCTGCATTTAAATCTGAAGACACTTTAAATTGTTGAGTACGTGAGGGTTTCTTGTTTGGTTGGTTTTTTCTTGTTTTGTTGTTGCTGTTGTTGTTTGTTTTTAATTAAATTGGCTATTGATTTACTTCCAGTTTACTAAGATAATCAGTATAGCACATAATGATAAGCTTTAAAGTGAATCTACTCCATCAGTCATCTTCTGAAAATAGTTATCTACTTTCTGTTCTTTCTTACCCACATGTTTTAAAGAAGGCTGAGTTGTCCTGTAACATCAGATATAATACCGTATAACAACATATGCCTAAATTACTCTTTTACTAGCTTTGCTACTTAGCTGCCAAAGGGCATCTACATGGTTGAACATTATAAACTGCATATAAATTACACAACCTACTCTGCCTGCTTCTCTTTAAATCAGCTAACAAACTCAGAAAATCAAAGGAAATAGTTTTAACTTAAAGAAAATTATGGAGATTTAGGACAATTACAGATGAGTATGAATTTATTGAAATCATTCACTAGTAATGACAAATCCCAACCAAATGTTACAGCTGAAAAAAATGCTAGATTTCTCTTTTACCTCCCTCTGCTTTCAATGGTGAATTCACAATGTCATTGCTCTGCAAAAAAATATCAGAATGATTAGTGCTACTAGCAACAAGGGTAATGAGATCAAGCTATTGAAAACAAGAGGGAGGCATTTTTGGTGTGTGCAGTACCTTTGATAACCCAGGCATAAAACAGTGTTCTGATTACAACTATTTGAAGAAGAAGTTTCCCTGCTGAATTTCCCTTTTACCCTTAAGCACCACACTAACCTTGCACATTCAGCAGAATTCACCTTTCAAAGCCACAATAATGCTTTTTACATCCAGAGAATAATGTAATGTGTGAAGTAGTGTTCTCACAGACTTCGCAATCAATTAGAAGAGCTCATTCTCAAGAAATATATATATTTATATACGAAGCTATCAAACTGTTCCACTCCTGCTCTGAAACAGGAAAACAGAAGGTTTCTTCATTGGCTACACTCAGTTTCATATATCAAGACAGGCTGCATTTTCATGTTTTTCACTAGACCTACTTTTTAAAGTACTTTTTTTGTGTGCTGCCCAAGCAGAACACCATTGTAAAAGAGTGCATTTTTTGGTCATTGTACATGTTGGTCATTAAGTTTGCAAAGAATCCCACGGCAGAAAACTTCATGTAATGAAAATCACTTTGCTGATATTTGGTGCTAATATTCATAGCTAGCAACAGAGAACAAATTCAACCTGCTGTGTAACAAGTATTGTCCTACTAGCATGAACTATATTAACTGAATTCAATTTTGTAGTCCATAGATTTATTTCCTTTTTTTAAATATGTGATTCATTGGTGGTCAACTGAGACTGCAGGAAGCAAAAGGACAAATGGAGAGAGAATCTAATAGTTATGCATGATACATTTGAGATGCTCATTGTCTATGATCATTCAGTCATTTTGAATTTTAGAACACAGCAGTAGATTTTGCTGCTTTGTGGAACAAAAGAAAAGATTAGAATTGGATCATTCTTAAAGGTTAGACATATTGAACACAATGTTCAGAAAAATGTAAATACTTGTATCTATTTAAAAAATATTGCCATTAGAGGAAGAATTAAACAACGGTGATAATAAAGAACTAAAGTATCAAAACATTTCACTAAGTTGCAGAATATTTTTGTTTGCTTTACATAATTATCTTCCAGTATGAATAAATGAAATTTAGACTTTTCTTTATATTTAGACCTTGCATTTGGCTTAATTGCACTTCATGAGGTTGGCATGGGCCTACCTCTCAAAACTATCCAGGTCCATTTGGATAGCATCACTTCCCTCTAGCATATCAACTGCGTCACTCAGCTCAGTGTCATCTGCAGACTTGCTGAGTGTGCCCTCAATTCCACAGTCCACGTCACCTACAAAGATGTTAAATAACTCCAGTCCCAGTATACTGATCCCAGAGGAACACCACTCATCATCAATCTCCACTTGGACATGGACACTGAGCTGTTGACCACAGCACTCTGAATGCGACCATCTGGCCACTTCCCTTTCCAGTGAATGGCTCATTCATCAAATCCTTTTTTCTCCAAAAAATCTTTAGAATGCCTATACTAAGAATAACATTCCTGCTCTACTGGTATGATGTCTACACATACAAATAAATTTTGAAGGAGATTCACAAAAACATTGATAAATTGCACTGTCCTCCTTGTGCTGCTTTTCTGTACTAAAAAATTAAGCAGTGTAAGGGACTAGTCTCATAACAGTCCTCACTGGTTTCTGCCCCAGGTCAAATCTCCACCCCAAGGCAATCCCATAGACTTCGGGAGAAGTGGCTGGAAAGCTGTCTGATGGAAAGTGACCTTGGTGTACTGTTGGACAGTCGGCAGAATATGAGTCAGCAGTGTGTCCAGGTGGCCAAGAAGGTCAGTGGCATCCTGGCTTGTATCAGGAATGGTGTGGTGAGCAGGACAAGGGAAGTAATCCTGCCTCTGTACTTGGGATTGGTGAGGCCTCACCTCGAGTACTGTGTTCAGTTGTGAATACCTCAGTACAGAAAGGACACTGAGATGCTTGTCCAAAAAAGGCTTGTGAAGTGCTTGGAGAATATACTCTATGAGGAGAGACTGAAGGAACTAGGGCTGTCTAGTCTGGGGAAAAGGAGGCTGAAGGGAGACCTTAATGCGCTCTTCCAGTATCTGAAAGGTGCTTACAGCAAGAGTTGGGTTGGTTGCTTCTCACTGGTAACAGGTGACAGGACAAGGGGAAATGGCCTCAAGTTCTATCAGGGTAAGTTTAGGTTGGATATCTTTACAGAAAGGGTTACGCACTGGAATGGGCTCCCCAAAGAGATGGTTGAGTCATCATCCCTGGATGTGTTTAAAAAACATTTGGATGTGGTGCTCAGGGACAAGATTTAGCAGAGGGCTGCTAGTTAGGGTAGTATGGTTAGGTTGTGGTTGGACTAAATAATCTGTAAGGTCTTTTCCAACCTGAGCAATTCTGTGTTTTTATGACCTCCAATACAATCTGTAGGGACCAAACTAGACTTAAACAGCTTCAAGGACAGTAAATGGGTTTTGGTGCTGCTTCACTAGTACAGGCATATTTGAAAAAGATTATTTATTTAATGTCGGTGCTCAGTCAAGTTAAAGAGCTCTCTCAGTTTCTTGTATGCATCAGAATTGTTATATTTTATTGTGTTCAACATACATCTTACATATCATCCACTGACAAACAAGTTCCTGTTCCTCTAACAGTTCCTCTAATCAGTTAATTGGCCCTAGCTTCTCCCAAACAATGGCGATAAAGGATGAAAGGTTTCTCAAGCGTGACAAGATTGACGATGCATACAAAAGAACCTTCTGTTTACTCTTAGATGCCATTTACTCTTTGTCTTAAATTTCAGTCTCCCAAGACATCACAGTGATAAGGTCTATCAAGCTCTTTGGTTATCTGTTCACAGTTACATCTTCCCCCACAGTTTAATAATATACTGAGAAACCATGACAATAAATCAAGAATGGAGTCCCTCATTTTCTTCCTCTTTGAGTAGTTCCTTCACTGTAAAACCAGACTGATCTTGTTTTCCTCTGTGTCTGTTCTTTCAGTGTCTTCTAAGAAAAAAGAAGAGTTTGGATTGAACTTAAGCAATCACACATATGACTGTAGTAGCAAGTTCTTCTCCAAGGTGTTATGGAAAGTGTCATTTCTAAGTGCTTTGAAGAAACTTACATTATTGAGGAATATCAAGAAAATAACCTTTGCAATAGCAGTAATTTCAGGGCTTAACATCAGATGTGAAATCAAAAGAGGTCAGAAAGTCACAGCTCAGTTCTCACAGGTATAAGTAAATTCATTTCAACAACTTTGATATAGCACTGTAAGTCTAGGGACTCATCTGCTCTTAAAAGCTTTTCAACCTGGGCATTTTCATGTCTCGTATACACATTCAGGACCCACTGGAAAATGAAGCAACTCTTGTCTTTCTCATGAAGTGGAACAAAGTGGGCCTCACCATTCAGCAGTTGCTGAAAGTCTTCTTCTAGCCTTACTGACCCCTGACTAAAGAAGTTATGAATTCAAGCATTTCATCTCTGCCTGAGGGCTTGTACTTGATAACTCGACTGATCCATGAAACCACTGTAATTCTATTTCTTTCTGGTTTCATCACAGATTGTACTTGTGACTAACCTGATTACGTGATCAATTTTGTTAAAAGTGATTCCAGATGTAAAGGTAAAAAGACGTATATTTTATGATAAAAAAAGAAGTATTAAAAAGTAAATAATAAATTGCAGTAGAGAGGTACATTAAGTCAAAGGAATAACTGAAGCAGTAAACTCAAAGTCTTCAGTTTAGCCTCTTAAAATTGAAATTAAGGTGAATTGGAACAGATTTAAAACTGATCGCAAATCATCTGTTTTTCATGATGGAAATCTATTAAACTGATAGATCTCATTGCCATAACATGTTACTAATCTCAAAGACTTAGTAAGCTTTAAAACAACTAAACATTTACATTGATAATGGAAACACCCACTGTTATAGTAGACAGAAAATAAAGATCTTGTTTAGAATGGGACTAAATCTTCATGTTTTTATACAGAGATTTATCTTTAGCTGACAAATATTAAAATAATAATAATAATAATCTATGTAGACCAGTTATTTTGAAATAATTATTCATTTAATCAGGTTTTTGCATTTTCTGTTGAATCTGTCATTCAATCAATTGACCTATCTATCTATCTAAACACAACAACAGAAGAACTTCCAAGTATATCTTCAATGAGTCCAGCCTGGAAGAAAACTGAATTATTTGTGAAAAGGAACTTGAAGAAACTAGAAGACAGAGTATTTGAAATAACACCTAAGTAATAAATATAATAACAATTGGTAGTAGTAGTGGTAATGCTCATACAAGCTATCAACTCCTGAAGATGAGGCAGACATTTGAGGTTGTTGAGTTCCCTCCTAAGAACTAAGGATGGCATGTATTCCCTGGCAAGCCATCAGGTTGTTGAGGAGTGGGTGGAGGGATCAATTATGACTACTGGCAGAACCCACTTTGTCAGAGCACTGTAGGCTGTTAAACTTTCCAACTAGTGGGTATTTCACTGACTTGAATTATTTTTTTCAATGACGCTAGAACACTTGTTCTGGTTCAGATTTTTTTTAATTTGTTTTTTCCTCTCAATTGTGGAATATACAATCTGCTAAAATTGATATTCCATGCACAGAATAAATAAATATGCTTTCAACTGGAGACAAAGAAAAAGACTGGGAGCTTCGTGCCTCTTTTGTATGCACTTAAGCATGTGCTGTCTATGCAAACGGAACATCTCAATTAGAGGAATACAAAACATACAAAAAAACAAACAAGAAATAGTTCTGAAACTTTTACCAATACCATTCATGCCTAATCCATCGTCTTCTCTGCCAATAAGTATTATATTTTTTTCTGCAGACATGATTAGTATGCATTTCCACTGATAAAAAGGCAAATATTTATGCCTAAAAGACTTCAGAGATTATCATGTGTCCAAGTGACACATTACTAACCCAGAAATGCACATTCTAAGACATACTTTATGTCTGTGGAAATTAAGCATCTTAAGCAGATCAGATTAAACTCTAAAAGTCCCTATTAATCTGCATCATTTGTATAGAACTTAGCTACTGCTACTTTCGTGGCACAGAAAAGACATCTGCATGTAGCTATCTACAGTGAGATTGGGTGAACCTACCCTTTCTTTTTCTAATCTGCTTAATGTATATTTTTAGAGGTATCTTCAACATGCATCCTGATTCCATCACTTCTTTGTCTGAGAAGGCTGCAATGTCTAACATTATTTTAGTGCAATTACAACATCTTTATTTTGTATATAGGTCATGAGAAAATAGGCAGATCTTATGTTCTTAACTTTTTGTACTTGCCCAGAGTGTCACAGTAGAAGCTTAGGACCAGTATTTACATCAATGAACAAAATAATTGCCTATACAACCTCAGAGTTAAGTAAGAAATAAATTCATATTGTTGCTAAAAATCATGGACTAAAAGCAACCTTTTTCATCTATACTGAAAATATTCTCTGATTGTGTATAAATTTTTGCATCATTTTCTTATGGTGTTTCTCCTCCCACTCCTTTCCAATATCATAGAATCTATGTGATTCATGACGGAGGATATTAATTAAAATCTCCATAGAAATATAAACCTGAAAGAGAAAAGAAGCTTGCTTTCCTGGCATCTCTCTGTGAACCTTCTCAAAGTTGATATTCACATTTAATCATAGCCTTCAAGCAAATTGAATGCAATTGCATTGTTCTTATAACATTTTTTATTTTATTTTGTTTTATTCATTATATTTTTAAAATATCAAAGCAGATCCCATATTTTCTCACATATAGAAATTTTAGAGAATTATGTTGAGTTTCAAAATCATGAGAAATATATGGCTATCCTCTTATATTATTCCTCAAGTAGTAGCTCAGTTTTCTTTAGAATTGAACAAACTCAGTTCATCAATATTTTGATGAAATTAGGAGTAAAGAACTAAGAAACTGATCGTATTCTGGTGGAAAATAAACAGCAAAGTAGCAGAAAAGTGTTATGAAGAGAATTAGGAGATTCAGATATTAAAGAAAAAAAAGCAACATTGGAGAGGATCTCTACTTCCTTGTGTGTGATGTAACAAGCCTCTTTTTAATAAATTGTTGCTTAGACCTGGAGTCATAATCATTGTACGTTTTAAGAGAAAACAAGCAAGCAAGCAAGCAAGCAAGCAAGAAGATGAAATGATTAAGTATCTCATTTTCTAGGGGAAAAAAAAAAAATTTGCTTGCAGAACCTTTGTTTAAATCAAAAACACTTCAAAAAGACTCCAGTAGTGTATGCATAATTCAAGTTATATTCAGGAAATCATGTTCAGAGAAACACTTAAATTTCATTCTATTTAAAGGCACAACAATATAGATCAGTTTTGTGTTTGTTTTTTTTTTTTTTATTTGTCTTATTTGTTTGCTTTTTTAGGTGAACTAAGAACTAAAGTAAAAGGCTATGGGTCACTGACAACTTTCATTTTAGAATATTTTTTTTTTATTTTCAAAACAGAGAAAACAGAAAAATTCTACATACCAATAGCCAATTTCAAATTTAGATACTCGTGATTTCTATCATGATTACTTGCTGCAATCATAACCTTTAGACCGTTGGTTAAGAATTACTTTAGAAATGTTCAAATGCAAGGAAAACTTATCTTACCTTTTACAAATCAGGTCTTAACATCTCATCTCATCTGCTCATGAATCTAAAATGAGTAGTTGGGTTTGTTTGTTTGGTTGTGGGTTTTGTTTGTTTGTTTGTTTGATGTTTCCAAACACTTTTCCTTCTTGTAATTCAGTTTGGATTCAGTAATGACTTTAGAGAACCCAAAGATACATTTATTTTAGGAAACGGTTGGTCTAAAATATTCAGTCAGACACAGTGTTTGGTCCTTGGGGTTCAAATGGAACTGAAGATGATGCAAGAAATACAGACAACCTTAGTAACATCTGCTGATAAATTAGAGAAACATCCAAATAAACACAGTTATAATATATAGCTAACGATCTGACTGGTTTGAAAAAACTAGTCCTCATTTTATCCTCAATAAAGGCTGTAGAAAATTTACAATCAATTCTCTTGAAATAGACAGTTTTGAAATTTCATTTTAAAAATAAAACTCTCAAGGTATATGCCATTATTTTAGCTGACATTCGTAAGCATGTCACTGATCAGATCAGAGCCCCTTGAGTAACCATCTGCATATTCAGAACTTACATTTTTCTCCAGCACTGAACTATATTGCTTGGGCTCTTATATGGATATTAGTTGAGAGCACTGGGCAGCCAGAGGTACTTATTTATTTATTTACCTTCAATGGTGGCACTTGCTTAGAAATATTTGTTCAAAACTACATAATTAAATAAAAAGGAATAGAAATTGATTCTGAAAGTGTGTGATGAAGTGTTATAAGTAGAGAACTACAGTAAAAAAACAATGGAAATAAATTTAGGAGGTACTAATTTTCCTTCCATATTCACCATAAAAGATCTTTCATAGGTTTATACCCTTCTGCCAGTTTCAGAAAATACTGCTGCTGCTGATCAACAACATTTATTTTAAAGAAAGAATGAGGACCACACTCTTTTTTTTTCTTTTTTTTTTTTTCTTTTTTTTTTAGAACATGCTGAATAGTGGTAAAATATTATGTGAAACAGAGGGAATATGCCAGGTAATAATCAGCTTTGTTCATCCCTTCTAACGCTTCGATTTGCCATTTGTTTTGTTTATTTTCTTATTTAATACCTGAAAAAATAATAAATTTTCACCTGTTTGGAACTGAGAACTTTCTTGACATAAGCCAGAAGAAACTTCCTATAGAACTCACCTTAGAGAAGAACTTCCCAGTTCATTAGATAACTCTCAATGTAGAAATGTACTATAGAGTATATTCCAACCTCTGAAACACCATTTTTAACTTGAAGATGGGCAGAAGACCCTGCAAGTCCTACAAAAGTAAGTGACCTTATACTACTTCTGGTTCTGCTGCTCCAGTGCTCCAAAACTCTATTTACATGGAAATTTTCCCTCTTTAAAATATGTTTGCTTGTTTTCATTTTTTTAATGATATTCCATTAAAACATTCATTATTGTTATTTATTTCTCAAGTCATGCTTCAGGAGCTTTCTAGTCTAAATAGAGAAATAATTTTACAAGCTTCATTTGCAACTCTTCAGCCCTTTCACATGGCTTTCAGTTTAGACTTTTCTCTTATTTGTTACCAAATATTTCATTTAGTTTCTCTTCCCAGCACAAAATTGCACCATTACTCATTATGAGCTCATTGAATTCACAGCTATAAGTGTAAATAACAGAGGGTAGGGAGTGTTCCCTGCCAGAAAACTGACTGTTCTATGCTGTTCCAGAATAAGGTGGCTATGATTTTTGATGGCCATACCTTTATTTTATCAATCTTAATGTTTTCAGGAAAATTGGAAGACCAATTCTCTGTAGGGAGTCTAGCAAGGAATTTTACAATTGTCTTGCTTCTATCTAACACCAGTCAATAGACATTATGACACTTTCTTTTTTATTTATGACACTTCAAAATGAAGCTTGTTGTAACTGTCAAGGTATTCTAGCTTGTTGATCTCTCTGAACATCTCCCTGCTTCCTCCCCTTCCACCAAAAAAAAATCCAAAAGTAAACAAAAAAAAATAATCATGATTTCTAGAACTGATACAGGAAATAAGACAGAAATTATGTCTGGATAAGGACAAGAGCCTACCATGAATGGGAAATGGATGCGGCTGCCAAGTCCAAAATATAATGATTTTAGTTGAAGAAGAAGCAAACCACAGGTCAAAACAAGGCTTATAGATGCCTTAAATTGGGATGGTTCTTGTGTCCAGGACTATGATTCACTTGGTAATTTTTTATCATGGGCTGGATAAATCTCATTTTTATGCATACACCAATTTTTATGCTGCTTACACGCTTTAAAACAGGCAGATGATACATGCTGGACAAACCACAAACCAGCTTGAACTCAAGACTTACTGATTTCTTGCTCATATATTCTGTTTTTTAAAGACTGTGCTAGTCTGAGTTGATAATACTCAACCTGATATAGGTCTCCTGAATCTGAGCTAGCTTACATCCTGAAGGTCAAAGGAGCTCAGTTATGAATGCAGTTGCTATCATATACCTTTAAGCAGTTAGCCTCTAAACAAACCCTGCCAGTAGCTGGTTGTAAGAGATCTATGTTAATGACAGGAATACATAAAACTGTCTGGAAAAAATAAGTGGCTTGCATTAAAAATCTAAATATTATTACACTTAGAAAAAGCCAGTCACAATCTGCAGAAATGATAAATACAAAGCCATGGCTGAATTAATTCCTACTTCAGAGAATATTGCCAGTAAATCTCACTATGACTGACTCATACAGGTATGTGTTGTATGTCTGAAGTTCTGCTAGTAGACAGCTATTCCTTTTACTTGTTCTTTTAGATCAAGGACAGTTTGGGTCCTGTTTGTATAGTATTACTTTAGTTGTAACATGGTGGTTCAATTATTGTGAAATAGTGATTCAGTAAAGAATTTACAGTTCAGGAGTTTGCAAAGAAAACAAAACACAGAAGAACAAAACAAAATAAGCCAAAAGAAATTGATTCTAAAAACTAAGGCAATTTATTTAAGACAGTGGAATTTCCTGCCAGCTTAAGTTCTTACTGTGGACTCAAGTGAATATTTGCTCATTATATGACATATGTTGTAAGATGTGGTTTCAGTGATCTAATATGTTTATATCCCATCTATGTCTAGTTCATTGGAACAAGAATATTTATAAATTATTGCTATTAAGAGACTAGTAGCTGATAGTTGATGATGGTATCTTAGTAATTTTTTTTCCTTACAATACTGTACTGTTGTTGGTTTATTGTTGTTCCTTGGTAGTATACAGAGAGTGTGGTGAGGTGCTGGAACGGTCTGCCCAGAGAGCTTGTGGATGCCCTGCCCCTGGAGGTGTTCAAGACCAGACTGGATGGGGCCCTGGGCAGCCTGGTCTAGTATTAAATATGGAGGTTGGTGGCCCTGCCTTTGGCAGGGGGGTTGAAGATTCATGATCCTTGAGGTCCCTTCCAAACCTGGCCATTCTGTGATTCTGTGATTCTGTGAGTATACTGCTCTTTTGCATAAGAAATGTGTTAGAAATTAACTGTTTTGGAAAGATTATATAGTTGCCCCAGTGTGTGTATGAATGCTAATAAATGATAATCAATCCAGGCATAGTTATAAAGGTTACACAATTAGGTTATAAAGGTTGCACATACCTTTATAAAGGTTGCACAATTAGTAAACCAATTATTTATCAGTGGAACTTCATCCGTGTTACTTTTTCATCTAGCTATTCTTGTTGATGCTGTGGTATGCAACGTGAGGTTCAGAAGATCATGTTGGAAGTGACTTCAGGTAACCGCTGGCTCAACCTCCGGTGAAATTGAGGGCCAACTATAAATCAGACCAGGTTGCTTAAGGTTTAGTCTAGTAGGGTCTTGAAAGTTTCCAGGTATGTAGAGTGCAACAGACTGGGCAACATATTATACTCCCTGCTGTCTTATCAGGTTTTAAGAATTTTTCTTAGTTGAGAAGAGAGACATTATTGTGTTACTGCAAATGCAGAATTCATTAGTGCCACCTATTTGTGAGACTATAAAACTACAGATAATCCCTGTAAAACTGTATTGAGTTAATAAGAAATATATGATTTTTCTCTCTGCTTAAGTGCAAGAAGAAAAACAAGACACATACACAGGTTTAAAAGGGTTTTCTTCAGTTTTGTATCTAAATAATTTCAGTGGATATATATGTTGTTCAAATAAGGCCTTAATATAATTTATATATTTTATACATATAAAAATTCAAGATGAAACATTTTCTAACATTTAAATAATATATATTTACATTATATATAATGTAATGTAATATAATGTGTGTATGTGTATGTGTATGTGTATGTGTATGTGTATGTGTATGTGTATGTGTATGTGTATGTGTATGTGTATGTGTATGTGTATGTGTATGTGTATGTGTATGTGTATGTGCATGTGTATATACACACACAGTTTTCTTTTAGAGCTCCAGATGCATTTCTTCACCTGCAGGAGGTGCGCAGTTTTGGAGGAGCTGTGTTGTTGTCAACGGTTTATGGGCTGGTCCGGCCCAGTTCCGTGACCAGCAGGGCGGAGGGATCTGCGGATCCGCGCCTCTGGGAAAGGGGAAGCAGGGAACACCAAAACACCTGAAAACAACAGCACTGATCTGAGGTGGAACAAATGATTTTACTAAAAATAGTATTAGTAAAATACAATGAGAGAGAGAGAGAGAGAGAGAGAGTCTGTTTGAATTGTATAGACCTCACCACAATGCTGGGGTGAGAAGTGCAGTCCAGTTGGGTGACTGAAGTACAGGCGGCGAAGCGCAGGCGGCGAAGCGCAGGCGGCGAAGCGCAGATAGCAGCGAAGCGCAGACAGCGAAGAGCAGGCGAAGAAGAAGGATCAGGTGACCTTGCTTGGAGTTATATCCCCTTGCTGACCGCAAAGTCTCCTGGGGAAATGTAGTTCTTCTCCGACGGACGAACATTCGGCAGAAATCAAACCCCACCCCCAATGCATTACATGATGTTATGGTGTGGAATACTGATGACCAAAAATCATAAAACCATGACATTCCACCCCTTATTCTACATCACTACATCATGCTTAACACATGGGATTACAGACTGCACTCCCCCAACATCAAATTCCCTTGTGGTACACACTGAACATCCCCGTTTTTCTGCATCACCCACCAGGTGGACCCAGGTCCCTGGGCAAAGACAGTTCCGCGAAGAGGTTTGCCCTTCCCAGAAGCAGGAAAAACCCAAACTGCTTTTCCTAACATGTTCTTTACATGTACTACAGGGACCTTATCTCCCTCTACAATATGTAGGGAACTGGATTGGGTAGGACCATCTCGACTGATTGATCCTCTGGTGTTAACCAGCCAGGTGGCTTCTGCCAAATGCTTCTCCCAGTGTTTAAATGTTCCGCCACCCATTGCTTTCAACATTGTTTTTAACAACCCGTTGTAGCGTTCGATCTTACCAGAGGCTGGTGCATGATAGGGGATATGATAAATCCACTCGATGCCATGTTCTCTGGCCCAAGTATCCACAAGTGAATTTTTAAAATGAGTCCCATTATCTGATTCAATCCTTTCTGGGGTGCCATGTCGCCACAGGATTTGCCTCTCCAGACCTAATATGGTGTTTCGGGCAGTAGCATGGGGTACTGCATATGTTTCAAGCCACCCGGTTGTTGCCTCTACCATGGTGAGCACATAATGCTTACCATTGCGAGAGCGTGGCAAGGTGATATAGTCAACCTGCCATGCCTCCCCATATTTGTACTTTTGCCATCGCCCTTCCTCCCAGAGAGGTTTCATCCTCTTAGCTTGTTTAATTGTGGCGCATGTATCACAGTCATGAATGATTTGTACAATGGCATCCATAGTTAAGTCCACCCCTCGGTCTCTGGCCCATTTGTATGTTGCGTCTCTCCCTTGATGACCTGAGGTCTCATGGGCCCACCGAGCTAAAAATAACTCACCCTTGTTCTGCCAGTCCAGGTCTATTTGAGCCACCTCAATTCTGGCAGCTCGGTCTACCTGATGGTTATTTCGCTGATCTTCTGTAGCTCTACTCTTGGGCACATGAGCATCTACATGACGCACCTTTATAACCATATTTTTTGTTCGGGTAGCAATATCTTTCCATAGGTCAGCAGCCCAAATAGGCTTGCCCTTTCTTTGCCAATTATTTTGCTCCCACTGCTGTAACCACCCCCACAAGGCATTTGCTACCATCCATGAATCAGTGTAAAGATAGAGCATTGGCCACCTCTC
The DNA here is from genome assembly GCA_035772895.1 of Perdix hodgsoniae. Taxonomy (NCBI): domain Eukaryota; kingdom Metazoa; phylum Chordata; class Aves; order Galliformes; family Phasianidae; genus Perdix; species Perdix hodgsoniae. The sequence continues at coordinate 1,661,871 of JAPSGF010000084.1, forward strand.
CCGTTCAGCGACATCTAAGGCCAATTGGACAGCCTTTACCTCTGCAAATTGGCTCGATTCTCCTTTCCCTTCGGTAGCCTCTGCAACTTGTCGTGTGGGGCTCCACACAGCAGATTTCCATCTGCGATGCTTTCCCACAATACGACACGATCCATCTGTGAATAGGGCATATTTCTTTTCATCCTCTGGTAGTTCATTGTATGGTGGGGCTTCTTTAGCACGTGATACTTCTTCTGCTGGTGGTGTTCCAAACTTTTTACCTTCAGGCCAGTCCATGATGACTTCTAGGATTCCTGGACGGCTGAGGTTCCCCATCCGTGCTCGTTGTGTAATCAACGCAACCCACTTACTCCAAGTGGCATCAGTAGCATGATGGGTGGAAGGAACCTTTCCCTTGAACATCCAGTTCAACACTGGCAGTCGAGGTGCCAGAAGGAGCTGTGTTTCAGTACCGACTACTTCGGAAGCAGCCCGAACCCCCTCATATGCAGCTAAGATCTCCTTTTCAGTTGGAGTGTAGCCCTCCTCCGACCCCCTGTAGGCTCGACTCCAGAATCCCAAGGGTCGGCCTCGGGTCTCTCCTGAGGCTCTTTGCCACAAACTCCAAGTGGGGCCTTTCTCTCCAGCAGCAGTGTAGAGGATGTTCTTCACATCCTGTTCCATCCGTACTGGCCCCAGGGCCACAGCACGGGCTATTTCTTGTTTTATCTGCTCAAAAGCCTGCTGCTGCTCAGGACCCCACACAAAATCATTCTTCTTCCGTGTCACCTGATAAAGTGGGCTTACAATGAGGCTGTAGTTTGGAACATGCATTCTCCAAAAACCCACTACGCCCAGAAACGATTGCGTCTCTTTCTTATTAGTGGGGGGAGACATGGCAGCGATTTTGTCGATCACATCTGTCGGGATGTGACGACGGCCATCTTGCCACTTTATGCCTAGGAACTGAATTTCCTGGGCAGGTCCTTTCACTTTGCTTCGCTTAATAGCAAAACCAGCACGGAGAAGGATCTGCATTATTTGCTCTCCTTTCTCAAAAACTTCCTTTGCTGTGTTGCCCCACACAATGATGTCATCAATGTACTGTAAGTGCTCAGGAGCACCTCCCTGTTCCAGTGCAGCTTGGATCAACCCATGACAAATAGTTGGACTATGTTTCCACCCCTGGGGCAAACGGTTCCAGGTATACTGAATGCCCCTCCATGTGAAAGCAAACTGTGGCCTACATTCTTTGGCCAAAGGAATGGAGAAAAAGGCGTTAGCAATGTCAATGGTGGCATACCACTTAGCTGCTTTTGACTCCAGTTCGTATTGGAGTTCTAACATATCCGGCACAGCAGCACTCAATGAGGGTGTGACTTCATTCAGGCCACGGTAGTCCACCGTCAGCCTCCATTCTCCACTGGCTTTACGCACTGGCCATATGGGGCTGTTAAAGGGCGAGTGAGTTTTGTTGATCACTCCCTGATTCTCTAATTGACGAATTAACCTCTGAATGGGGAGCAAGGAATCCCTGTTGGTACGATACTGCCGTCTGTGCACCGTTTTTGTAGCTATCGGTACCTGTTGCTCTTCCACTCGTAGCAACCCCACAACAGACGGATCTTCTGATAGGCCAGGCAAAACAGATAACTGCTTAACACCTTCTGTGTCTACAGCAGCTATTCCAAAGGCCCATCGATACCCTTTGGGATCCTTAAAATATCCCCTTCTGAGGTAATCGATACCAAGTATACATGGAGCCCCTGGGCCAGTCACAATATGGTGCTTTTGCCAGTCTTTACCAGTGAGGCTGATTTCGGCCTCCAACATAGTCAGTTCTTGGGAACCTCCTGTCACCCCATGAATATAAATTGATTTTGTCCCTTGGTGACTCGAGGGCATTAGAGTGCACTGTGCACCAGTATCCACCAGGGCCTTATATTTCTGTGGTTCTGATGTACCAGGCCATCTAATCCACACAGTCCAATAAACCCTATTATCCCTTTCCCCCCCCTGGCTGGGGGCAGGGCCCCTCTATTTGTTACCTCTGTTTTCTGCAGCAACTGGAGCAATCACCTTGGTGGTTGATTTGTCTTGTAGCTCTTTTACCCTTGCTTGAAGGGCAGGAGTAGGTTTCTTATGCCACTTCTTCATATCTTCTCCATGGTCGCGTAGGTTTTGCCACAAGGCAAAACGTGACGTGGTCTTACTGTTGTCACTTGTTCGAGCAGGAGGACGTCTTCTTTTGATAGCTGAGACGTTGGATGACACTGACTGGGAGGAAATCAAGTTGGCTAGCCTCTCAAGTAAGCTGTTTTGGGAATTCTGTTCCTCGTTGGATGTATCTGTTACCACCATGTATTCATCGGCATCAGGCATAATTGATAGTTTATCTATTATATCTTCTTGTTTGTTCTCCATTCTCTCCAGCTTTTCAGCTACTTTTTCAATGGCTGAAACACAAGCTCGTAGAGGGCTTAAATGTAACTCAAAGTCTTGAAGCTTATTAACCAACTCATTTATAAGGGGTCTTCTTTCCCCTCTGCCATACATAGCTGCAAATGTACTGGCGTACCTTTCTGGTGCAGTCTTTGTGAATGTACGCCACATATTTTGTGTACACCTGGCTCTCTCAGGATCATGCTCTTGGTTTGGCTCATCAGGAATGAAATCGGGGCTATATAGCGTTTCCACCACAGCATATTCTCTCAAATAATGGATGCCTTCTTCCAAATCAGCCCATTTCTTCTTCTCGGGCATCAGATCGTCTTTGAAGGGGTATCTTTCTCTTACAGCTAACAACATCCTCTTCCAGAGGGTGAAGGTCTGGTTCTGGCATGTACTAATACCTCTGTCAATGGCTGAGTCCCTAGCAATGCCACCCAGTTGGCGAGCTTCTCTACTATCTAGCCACACACTGTTGGCCCCATTGTCCCAGCATCGAAGTAACCAAGTAGCAATAGGTTCATTTGGGTGGCGTGAGAAATCTTTTCTCAGACTTCGAATTTCATTCATTTTCAGAGATCGATCCACAAAGGTAACAATATCTTGCTCACCTCTTGCTCTTCCAGGACTTCTTGCCCTTGTAGGTGTTGGTGATCGTGGTCTTACTGAGGGCCCCTCCCCTGGACTCAGAGGTGCTTCTCCTGGATCTTGGAGCCACTCCTCTGGACCTCTTTCCTCCTCTTTCTTCTCTTCTAACTGAGTCGAGATTCGCTTTGTTTTCCGTCCTCTTACAGGGGCAACTGACATCGATTGTGGTGCCTCTTGTGGTTGATCAGGTTGGTCGGTTCCAATGCTCTCATCCTCCAGTTCAGCTTGGAGGGTGTGTTGTTGAGATTGCAGATTGTTGAGTTTGGATTGCAGGGAGTCTATTTCCATTCGGAGGGCATCTCTCTGAATTTCAGAAGCTCTCTCTCTCTCCAGGATAGTATTGAATAAGGCCCGATAAGCATTAGCCAGGCCCCAAATCATATGTGCCTCCTCAGAACTGCCCAAGCTGCAACATTCCTGCCTTAAATAGCTGTTTAGACTCTCAGGGTCTTTCAGGTGTTCTGGAGTAAAGTTCCATGAGACTGAAGATTTCCATCTGTCTAAAGTCTTTCCCAGACC
>JAPSGF010000084.1:1675464-1700862 GCA_035772895.1 Perdix hodgsoniae
GGGGGAGGGGGGGGGGGGGGAGGGGAGGGGAAGGGAGGGGAGGGGAACTTAGCAATTGTTGTTTTATTAAATATATAAACGAGAAGACGAGAACTTAAAGCATCACGATACCTCTCATGAATTAATTACGTCTTCAGGACAAATATAAGTTTGGAACTTAACATTTTATTTTATTTTATTTCATTGTTATCATGTAGATAATGGAGTAAGTATTTGAATTAGATTCACTCTGAAGATCCTCATGTATCTGAAATGAAAAAAAAAAAAAGAAATACAGAGGACTCTGTATTTGGAGAGTGTAATTGCAGTCAGAGCAGCCTGTGTTGTTCTCACTGATACCCATGTCTACATCTACATTTTTGATGTACTCTTTATGCATATGCATATCTGCAGGCCAACTTTAGTATGCTGTCCATTCATCTCTGAGTGTCTTCAAGGCATCTTTAATCTTTGGTCTCAGAAGTCAAGAAAAGAATTTGGCTGAATTTTTAAGAAAAAGATTAAATTTTGTTAGGATACGGAACGGGTAGCAGCTTCTGGAGCCAGGATTAGTGGGGGCTCCCCAGGGGCATCAGAAAAGGGCCTGGTAGCCTGTCCTGCCAAGCCTATTAGGAATAGTATAAGCCAGATGCTTTGGGGGGCAGCCCCAGACTTGGGCTTCAGCACCACCCTGAAGATAGTAATGTGTTCAAGCAGAATATCAGCCATTTTGACCAGATGGGGCACATGGAAAAGGCTGCCCAGAGAAGAGATGGAGTCACTGTCTCTGGAGGTGTTCGAGAAAAGGATAGATGTGGCACTGAGGGGACATGGTTTAGTGGGCACAGGGCTGATAGGTCAACAGTTGGCATAATAGTTGTACTAACAGTCAATGACATATGAACTTAGTGCTCTTTTCCAGTCCAATCATTTCCAATCATTTGATTCTGTGATTATATGGCTGAGTAGAACTGTGGTACAGATGGAGACCAGCAAATAAACTTTGAAATGAAATAGAAAATAGATTATGTGTGTGCAGAGGTCATTGTAAAATCATACAATGGAAAATAGCAAGATTAGGAAGAGGGAGATATACTGTCCATATCATCAGAGATATCTAGAAAATATCTTCTTGGAGATTTAAAGAAGAAATGAACAAATACAAACATAAATAATTTCCAGATAGAAAAGGATTAGGGTGTCTGGTTTGAAGTCAGCCGAATCTGGCCAACAGTGTGCCCAAGTGTCCAAGAAAGTTAAGGCATCCTGGCCTGAACTGGAAATGATGTGGCCAGCTGGACTAGGAAAATGATCGTCTTCTTTAATGTGATGCTGTTGAGACTGCTCCTCGAGTACTGTGTTCAGTTTTGGGTTCTTGGTGAAAGGACTAGAAAACAATGCTTATGAGAAGTGACTGAGGGAGCAGGGGTTGTTTTGTCTAGAGAAGGGAAGGTGGAAGGGAGGACTTACTGCTCTCTACAACCAACTCTCTTGGACTTGACATTGAAAGTCTTTTTCAACTTAGATGGCTCTATGAGTCTATTAGTCTGAGAGCTGACAGCTCATTGTGATTAGTTGTTTTTTAAAGAAATATAGATGTAGCTGTAGCACTCACTGGTGCTGCAAAAACATACCTGTGCCTTCAATACCATTAGCCATTTATTTTCTTTCTTCCTGGCTTGAGGGAAGTGAATTATTGTGTGGGCAAAAGGAAGTGTGGATGTCAAAAAATATAATGGAAATTGCTAGTTAAATATAATGAGCTGTCTTATGTTATCTTCAAGAAGTAAGCTTTTTGTCTTTAGACTTTGTGCCTTGGAGTTGTTGAACACTAACACAAACTGAGATAAATTGTATTATATTTTAATACTAAATTTATGGCTTTTCCATTAATGCTTTTTTGTTGTTGTTGTTTATTTTGTGCCAAATAAAACAAATTAGGTAGTTTAGGGACTTTTAGAGAGAGACCCTTCATAGAATAGAACTAATTCTCTGGAAGAAAATTAACTAAAACTATACACGTTATTGAAGTTACTCGTTAAGAAATACAGAGATTCATTTAAGAGTGGGGAAGCTTATGATTTATCTTACAGATTGAAATAATTGAAAAACATTTAATGTTAGAGCAACCCTTCTTCTTTCCCTTAAAGAATAAACAAAGCAATATTTACTAATCAAAGTCAATAACTATTAAATATGTTTATAGCCAAAGGTAAAACTTACCCTAATAAAACTGCCTGGCACAAATTGAACTACCCGTTTTCCTTACATCAAATTTATACACTTTAGTACTATTGCCACTCTTAACTTGCTTTCTATGAGCTGGAGGTTTTACATCAGATTTACAATTGGCAATCAGTCTTTAGTTTTAATTATTTAATATTAATTATTATTCTATTAAAAATAATTTGAAAAATGGTATAAGTATTATGAAATATATAAATTGAAAAGTTTGCAATATAGTGCTTTCCTGTTTTCTTTCCATATACTTTGTAGATTTTTCTCTTTTGATTAATTCATGTTTCTTTTTCCAGAATCCTTCTCACAAAGTAAAATCAGAAATTCCCTAACAGGTCTGACTGTTAATTTTTCCAAGTATAGTACAAAGATACATCAAAATTCTCATCCATTCCTTTTCTAAAGGAGTAAAGGAATTAAGTCCAATTGTAGATTTTGAATAACTTTTCCTTTCAGACCACATTTGATCCTCTTTCTTTTCTTCTCCTAAAGACATAATTTTTAAGTCTATTTAGTATAATTATATATCTTTGTTAATCACATCATGAAATAAAATGTAAATGCATTTGTCAAAAATATTCATAAACAGTTGTCTAGTTGCAAAATACTTTTTTAAATGAGCTATCACAAAGAGATTCAGCATTCAATAGCATTTATATTTTATGACATAAATGAAAGAGGATGACATTAAAACTTCAAAGCAGCAAAGATGACACATTTCCAGTCATGCTGTCACTGTGAGATCTACAAAGAGCATACTAGTACACAAATAACTGATTTTAGATTTACTGATGTTCAAGTATGGATTTATCTAAAAAATATCTAATTTTTTAGTTACTTCAAATCCACCAAATGCTGTTAAAGTACCATGACAAATATATGTGATATTTTGGTAATTTTTTCCCTTAATGCAAGATATGACAGGTCAAAATTCTTTGTAAAATTGTGATCTATCTTGCCTCTGGAACATCCTGTGGATTGGTTGAAGCCATGTTTCTCTTGATTTCACCAAAATTTTAAAAACAGATTAATTTCAGATAAAAACCTCCAGGTATGTTTTCTAATGCCAGCATAGGCTGTGATTAATGTGATTTTTGTCTATGATGAGAAAGAGTTGTCAGTTCAAGTTTCCCTAATACAATGGTGTTAAAAATTTAATTGACCCCCGTAGTCGTTTTGTATTGTCCGCTGCTGATAAAAAAGCCTTTTTATGTATAAAATATGGAGAGAAGAGGAGAGGAGACTGAGCAAACACCCAGAAAGATCTGGACAGGCTTAAGAGTTGGGCAGAGGATATCTAATGAGATTCAACAAGGACAAGTGTAGAGTCCTGAACCTGGGGAGGGATAACTACGTGCATCAGTACAGGTTAGGGGCTGTGCAGCTGGAAAGGAGCTCTGCAGAGAAGGACCTGTGTGACTTGGTGGACAACAGGTTGACCACATGCCACCTGTGTGGCCAAGAATATTGATGGTATCCTGGAATGCATTAAAATAGTGTGGCCAACAGACTGAGGGAAGGTGATCCTCTCCCTCTTCTCTGACCTGGTGAGGCCACATTTGGAATAGTATATCCAATTCTGGGCTCCTCAGTCCAAGAAAAACAGAATTCTTCCAGAGAGCCCAGCAGAGGACTACAAAGAAGATTAGTGTCCTGGAGCATCTCTGTTGTGAGGAAAGGCTGAGAGATCTGGGGCTGCTCTGCCTGGAGAAGAATAAGAAGGAATTTTATCAATGCTTATAGATATCTGGAGGTCAAGAGTCAAGTGGATGAGGCCATGCTCTTCTTGTAAGTGTATAGTAACAGAACAAGAAGCAATGGGAAATAACTGGAACATAGGAAGTTCAATACAAACATGAGGAAGACTTTCTTTCAACATGGCCACAATGAATCTGGCTGCCCAGAGAGGTTGTGAAGTCCCCATCTCTAGAGATATTCAAAACCCACTTGGACACTTTCCCATGTGACTTGTGATAGGGAACCTGCTTTAGTAAGGGGTTGGACTAGGTGATCTTCAGAGGTTCCTTCTAACCCCTACATTTCTGTGATTCACTTTCCTAATGGTCTTTTGTTCTGTTGAACTTCAGTTCAATTACTTCTTGCACATAAACTAATCTCAATACAGCATTTTACTGCCTCTGTGGCCCACAAATAATCACAACTGCAGAGACAATCATTCATGCTGAGTTCTGCATTTTTACCTAAGTATAAAGAACACAATGCAAGGATCTGATTATAATGTAACTTGGTGAGAATATTCACAGTAGGACTGGGACAGGATCCTATTTTTCTCTAAAATAATTTCATTTAAAATTATATGTGTTTTCAATTGTGACTTTATTTTTCAATGTGTTTCCTCATAGTAAGTAAGGTATACACATATAAATTGTGGTATGAGGTTACTCCATTCATAAAAGGAATTCCAGTTCGCAGGCTTAAATTGCATACTGTCTGTAACAGAAATTCCATATCAGTCCATATGAGCAGAATTAGGAAGGTGATTGTATTCCAATATTCAGTGTTCTATTAATTTCTACTTGTGTCAGTTGACTTGTGATTAATAGAATAGACTCCAGAGAAGAGAAACAGAGATCGGTGGCCTGAAGAACATAAACAATGGGGAAAATGGGCAACTTAGAATATTTTTGGTTTGATACAAAAGCCACACAAAGTAATAGAGATGAAAAAAAAGATAAGTCTTCTAGAAGTATTTCAAAGAACATAATGTTCTTGACAGGATAAAAATGAATGGATTTAAACTATTATAAGGAAGAATAATTCATATGTGAGGGGAAACAGTTTTACTGATAAGAATGGTAGATTGTCAGGAGATTATGGGAACCTCAGAAAATGTCCATCTTAATGAAAAGTCTAATCAAATTTCTGTTAAGAATGAAATTTATATAGAATATCATGCTTAGGCTTAAAGATAGACTAGGTGATAGACTATAGTTCTTTTCCCAACCTATTATTTGGTTATTCATTGTAATTTAAGTATTAGAACTTTATATGGATGCATTATACTTATATAACATTATAACCTACTAAACATATTCTAATTTCTTTTCAGGTTGAATGAACTGTTCTCTCTGAAAAAAAGCTTTTGTCAATATAGACAGTTCAAGTATATATTTATGATATAAAGGTACAATTATACATACATTATAAATTTTAAAAACAAAATGCAGAGGTGCACAGAAAATGGACTTGCTCACAGCGTGTGTAAGAATAGTAGAAATATTGCTTACTCTGAGAGCTTTTCCACTGTAATACTAATACGAGTTTTAGTTTGCAGCTAAGAAACTACTTATAGAAATCTGTTTTCAAATTTCAGCTATTTGAGTTGAAATAATTCTTATGATGGTTATGCAGTTTTGAGGAAAATTCAGCAGAACAAAGGTCTACTTTAAAACAGACTTTAATCTATGGGAGTTTGCATGAAAAAGTACATAAAAATTTCTAAAAATTCAGAAAAAAAAGATCGCCATTTCTTCTATTAATTCCAAATACAGAAGCAAAATATGCACTCTGGTAAAGCCCTAAGGAAATCATTAATGGAGATGTAATTGTATGAAGGTCAATGAAATTATATGTAAGTATTTTTAATGGATAATACTCATCAGTTAGCAGCCAAATAATTTCTGAAGCAGAAATCTGATGAAGCAGTTATCTTTTCTTATACCATTATTTACAATGTGGAATAATTATGTAGAATCAATTCATGAACTGTTGTCAGATTATTATTTTTCCATCATTGTTTCTTTCTATTCTTCCCTCTATAATTTTCAGTAAACTCATGCCTCATTTTATCTGATCTGACTAGATTTCTTGACGCTACTCTCTTCAGAAAGGCAAGATGTTGTCTTGAAAAGAATATAAAGAAAAAATATATGCAACACTGATTTTAAGATAGTCATGGACACAGACAAAATACATTGCAAAACCTGTCTGAGAATACATCAGACCTGTTTACAAATGAAAATAAGTGTTGAACACATAGATTTTGTTTTGTTTTGTTTTCATAGAGGGAAAAATTCAGTGCTTTTCAGCAACCTGTTCTGACAAATGGGTCATTCTTCAGATAGTGTTTGTGCATATCTTATAAAATCAGCTTCCTACTTTTGAACAAAAGTGCTGTCAGACACCATGGTACAATGGCTGAAACATAATTATACATAGAGACAACCAGATAATTACCAGCATGCATATGCAAACAAAGTAAAAGCTTTTACTGACAAAAGTTTTTCACTTGTCAGAGTAGCCATACTTACTGCATCTAGCATGATTTTTTTCCTCAGCCAGTGACCAAAATGAGTGCATGGAACTAAGTGTAAGAAGAAGGCAGGGACACTTCTACCAAGTACTGCCTTACCCTCAAATCATGCATTGCTTAAGATCTTCCTCTGCTAGAAATGGTCAGTATTTAATAATCCACAGTACATTTCTGTTCTACATTTTTCCAATCTTCCTATGAAACACTTAAATCTTCAGCAGTGATAACACCCAGAAAAAATAATTTTTATAGCTCATCTCTGCATTATATTAGAAACTAATAATACATTTTATGCCACTGGAAACTTGCACTAAATCACTAGAATGGTCAGTGTTTAGTATGAATTGAAAACTGAGTCTTGCTTTAGTTCTGCTGTTATGCAAACTATTTTCCTACTATAAATCTTAGAACTGGAGTTATTTCAATAAAATTATAGGCTGTATTCTGAAATTATGACACTGGAAACAGTTTATAATGCAAATAGGCAAATCCTTCAAATGAAATATCTGTCACATAGAAAATAGTTCATTGAAGCAATGTATATTTTCATTTTTATCTTGAAACTGTTACTTTGTGATGTAGTTTTACTATTCTATAATGGTCATTAAAGGTATGGAAACACCTAAGAGCATGAAAATACTTGCAGGAAAGTGGTCTGCCTCACAAGATTTATAGACAAGTAGTTTTTTCAACATCATGGAATTTCATGTCAGTGGCTTTATTTTTGGTCTTCATTAATTACAGTGAAGTTTTGAAAGGAAGATTCCTTCAACTGTGATTCATCTAGAAAGAGGCAGTTTCAGCATCTTGTCATACATATAATACATAACATAGCATGAGTAACTGACCTGCTTACTCTCCAGAATACTTGTTTTTTTGAGACTTGTAAAATATTAGATGAAAGTCAGTTTAAAGCCTTTGAGGTCATTTAGCACAGACCCCTACAGAAAAAGAAAAGGATTTCCCATCATAATCCTTTCTCTGATATTCTTTCATACAGAGCACTTTAAAAATACCTTTGATGGAAGTGAATTTCACATATTAACTACTTCCTTTGTTTGCCTGAAGGTCTGCATCTTAATTTTTAATTCAAGTCACTGTTTTAATCCCCAAAGATACTATGGTGCAAGATGAAACACTCAAAGCCTTACTCTTCAAAGTCGTTTCCTAAAATCTAACCTAAATATTCCCGTACGGTGTCTTCGATTTCCAGACTTTTTTTGTGTAACATCCATATGTAGTAAACCTTGTGCTCAATTTAAATTGCTCAGAGAATTAATTATCTGTGTTGATGGTAGAAGAGACAGTATAGTAAGGAAAGCTATAGCAATCCCTGTAGCTTGCACATTTTACCAATAAAGTATTTTTAAGCAGACACAGCATTCTTTACAGCTTTCCTTAAAACTGTGTCATAATATATAAGATTGTGTTAAACACATTTCAGAGTCATAGACTTCAATCTCTGTTGTCTTGCTTGTTTTTTTAAGTTTATGAAAATTCTCCTTCTATGTAGAATCCTCTGAACAGACTGAAAATAGTGAAAGTGCAGGAACAGCAACTAGTTATAACTTACTAAGACTCTCAATTAAATACACTGAAGAAGGATAGTAACTTTTTGTTGGAGCAACACACTGAAAATTCTTACCCGATAAACAAAAATATCTGTTATCATTTTCCAGTTCCTTCCCTCACTCAGCTGGCAGTATCGAACCTGATGCACTTGAGAGTACAACTTACTCTTTTGGCTCCTAGGGCACACTGCTCACTCAGATTGAACTTGCCATCAATCATAATCCTTAGGTCCTTCTCTGTATAGCTATTCTTCAGCCTCTCATCCCTCAGTCTGTACATCTATTTAGGGTTGCCCTAACCCAGGTGCAGAAGCAAGCACTAATCTCTACCCCTAAGAAATTTAACTGGTTCTTCCAATTTGGTCATTTGAAAACTTGGTTATACATTCAGGTCCTGTAACCTAGTAGTTGATGAAAACATTAAAGTGTAATGGCCATAAATTACAGTCACAAATAACTCCACTAGTGACTAGCTATCAGCCTCACATTATGCTGTAAGCTTTTTGAGCCAGACCTGGACAGAAGGGTTCTGTCAGAAACAACATTGAAAGCTTTGCTGAAATTCAAAAAGATTCCATCAACTGGCTCCCCTTGGTCAGATAGGTGGGTAACGTTGTCATAAAAGGAATTTGTTAAGCATAAGACTTTCCCCTCATGAATTGTGTGGGCTGTGACCAGTGACTGTATTTTCTTTCAGATGTTTCTCAGTAACTCCCAGAATCATCTTCTCCATCATTTTTCAAAGCACTGAAGTAAGACTGACAGGTCTGTAATCACTCCAGGGTCTTCCTTCCCGCTCATCTTGAAAAAATCATAGAATGGCTTACAGTGGAGAGGATGTTTGTCAGCTTCCAATCAGCTGGGACCTCTCCAGATTCCCATGATAATTGAAAAGTAATTGAGAGGTACTGCAAGAATATCAGCCAGCTTTTTGAGTACTCTACTAAAAATGTGAAGTAAAACAAAAGACTTACTCTGAACAAAGCATCTATTTTTCTATAGTTCATAAACAGAAGGTAATACAATTATTTTAATCATAAAAGTTAATAGAAAACGTCACTAACTTACTGACATTTTTTCTATTTATTCTCTTACTGCTTAGGGAGAATACAAAGAATCTTATGCAGAGAGAAGATTTGAAAGGCAGAAGATGAGCTTGAACTCTACTTGCTACAAGACTAAAAGAGAACACAAAACTTTTCAGTAAGACAAAGGCTATTCTGCTAATGAAGAAGCAAAATAGCTTCTGACAGCTTCTTGGTGTTAGTAGTATTCACGGTTAGGCCAATAGCCATATGCTGAAAAGAGAATGGAACTCATCAAACTGGTGAAGAGGGCTCTGTGGCTCTATAGTACTTCTTCACAGGAAGAAGCCTTGGTCCAAAAGAAGCTCTCCCTTCAGAGGCTGGCCCTTACATGAGCCCAGGATGACACCACTCTGGGACCACCCTTTCTGGTCACGGGGGGAGCACAGGTGCAAACAGGTATGTTCCTTGGCCAGTCATACCCCTTCACCAGGTGCTCAATTACCAGGTCAAGTCATGACCTAACAGTTCCCCTGCAAGGACTAAGGAGAATTTCCATCCTTTAATACATGTGGAGGGTACATGATCAATGAAGATAAGAAGAAGGCTGAGGCTCTCAATGACTTCTTTACATCTGTTCTAAAAGCATCATACCAATTATCCTTGGGATATTCCATCCCCAGCCTGGAAGTCTGGGATGGGAAACAGAATAAAGCTCCACGATTCAGGATGAAGCAGTTAGAGACCTAGTATTCCACCTGGACTATTATGAGTACAGGGGGCTGGATGGGATCCACCTGAGTGTGCTGAGGAAGTTGGTGGAGGTAATTGCTAAGCCACTTTTCATCATCTGTCAGTGTTCTTGGAGAGCTAATGAGGTCTCAGACAATTGTAGGCTTACCAGTGTGATTCCCATCTACGAGAAAGGTTGTAAGATGTATCAGGAGAACTACAGGCCCATCAGCCTGACCTTGGTGCTGGAGAAGGTTATAGAGAAGATCATCTTGAGTGAGATTACCAGATGTATGTGGGATGACTAGGGGATTAACCTAGCCAGCATAATTTCATGAACAGCGGGTCCTGCTTGATCAACCTGATCTCCTTCTGTGACTGAGTGACCATTTTTTGTGGATGAAGGAAAGACTGTTGATGTAGTCTACCTAGATTTCAGCAAAGCCCTTGACACTGTTTCTCACAGTATTTTGGAGAAGCTGACAGTCCATTACTTGGGCAGGCACACCCTTTGTAGGATAAAGAACTGGGTGGATGGCTGAGCCCAAAACGCTGTGGTTTGGAGTTAAATTCAGCTAGTGGCTGGTCACAAGTGGTGCTTCGCAGTGGTAGGTACTGGGGAATGTCCTGTTCCTGAATGTCCTGAACCATATTCTCTAAATGAGTGGTTTGGTGCTGGAATGCCCAGGGATGTGGTAGAATCACTAGCCCCTGAGGTATTCAATAAATATTTAGATGTTGTACTAAAGGAAATCATTTAGTGGGGAAATATTGGCTATAGGTGGAAAGTCTGGATGATCTTGGAGGTCTTCTCCAATCATTGTGAATCGATGATTCAGTTTAAGGGTTAATGTCATTTATTGAGTATTGGTACCCTCTGTTATTATGTGTTTTGACCATCTCTTTGTTTAATTGAAGAATTAAATGGATGTATGTTTCTATCTGTCCCGATAATTAATTTAAATATATTTTCAAATCCATTATTCACTGCTTTAAATAGCTTAATGTCAACAATGTATTGAGTCATATGAAACTAGTTTTCCTAATGCTTATATGCTTCCTTTATCTGTTACCACATACTTTTACTTCTGACTTGATTGTTTATAGGGATTTCTTTTTCTATTCTTTTCTGTGCTATACTATATATGATTCACAGCCTTATTTCGGTTATTTAACTAACCCTCTCTCCTGTTTTCATTCATTCTTCATCTCTTGCATGTTCTTAGTGGGTTTACCTTTCTGCCTTCATTGTGGTATTGTCTGTTCTGAATGTATCTATTTCTTTTTTTATACCTCTTCTCATGAGACTTAGGCCTTTTGTAAAGGCTAGCATAATGGAAGTGTATATACAATTCAATTAAAGTACTGTAACCACTGCATCAACTAAAGCAACTAATATTTACTTCAAAATGCCTTATGAATTTGGGCTAACAATCTCCGACAGTATACATTGTCTGAAAAAATTCTGGAAGCTTTTGCACTCTAATAATTTGTCTTCTTAAAGGATAGGTCAGGAAAAGGATAATCCTGAAACATCCAATCTTCTAACCTTGCTGACTTTTTCAAATTAATCTTACAAAGGACCTACCCTTTATTTTACAGGAGAGGAGGACAGGTCATCTTCAAAAGTAAAATCGTCATTGGCCAAAATTTATTCCTCCATTTGTTTTATAGACTTTTACTACTCTTACTTACTGATAGAGACAAAAAAAAATAACCACTCTTACTGATAGAGACAAAAAAAAAATAACAAATATATATTGCATGAAATTACGATTTAGTTTTTTCTACTGATAGACATCCATGTCTTATCTCTGCTGTCTAACTTTTTTTCTATGCTTATTTCTAGGTATTCAGAAAAAGAAGAAAAAACAAACAAACAAAAAAAACCCAGAAAATTCACAGGAGCTTGTACAGCATAAATCTTTCATTCTATCACTTACAAATTAATCCAAATCTATCTTCACTCACTCATTTTTTTCCACTCATCAAGGCAGGGAATTATAATTATTACTACATATCTCTCTTCATCATCCTCATCCCCAATTTATTTATTTATTTATTTGCTTATTTATTTATTAAAGCTTCTCTTCATAAAACCGGGTAATGTAACTCTCCTAGCAATACTATCTGATTTGGGGAATTTAAACTATTTTAAATATTTTATCCGATAAAAGCTTTTTTTTTTTCCTTCTTTTTCTTTTTCTTTTTTTTTTTTTTTTTTGACAGTTGATAGCTTGAGGCTCTTTATTTCTCTCAACCTTGCCCAAAATATTCAGTATTCAGTGTTATTCTCCTTATACAGCCATATCTAGTTATACATGCACTATATTTTTGGTATAAACTGCTAGTTTCTTTCAAGTTTCTCTTTCATGTAGATAAAAAATATACCATATACAATGTGACAACATTCTTGTCACAAAAGATCTTGCTTCTGTAATACCTATAAAACTATGTGGGCTTTTTTTTTTTTTCTTCCCATAGAAATACAGAATCATAGAATAGCTTGAATTGGAAGGGACCTTAAAGTTTCATCAATTTCAAACCCCTGCTGTGAGCAGGGTTAAATATTTCTTATTTTCTTTGTATCTGCACTCCTAGCGGCACTTAATATATTTGCTCATAGCTTTTTTCAGAAATCAGGACAGTACTAAGTTTATCTCCTCATACTGTAAAATCTGCACCAAGATTAGACAAAGCTGCTTTCTCATGTGACTTTTTTTCACACAAGATCATTTTGTATACCAAGAACCATTCAATAAGTAATCAAGAATCATAGGTTCATATTCTTCTATGGGCATCGATTGTTTTTAGAGACCTGTAGTTAAAAGGTAAGTTTTCAGACAAGTTCATAAAAACCAGGATGTGATCAGCAGGAAAGGTTTGTAAGCAAAATCTTCTCATGAGTTGCTTCTGCTATAGAAGCAGCTACAGTTCACTGGCATTTAAAGGAGTTAGTTTGGCCAGGGTTACATCTCAGAAAAGACATTCTTTCCTACTTTCCCTCCAAAAACCGAGGCTGTTTTTAATTACATAAAAATGGGTAGATCTAACCAGTTATTCTGCCTCGGTATTAAAGCTGAGAATACATTAAGCATATATAGAAGTAGTTTCTTGAGCCAGAAAATAGACAACCCCACCAGGAGGATGCAGTGGTGAACCTGTTGCACATAACACCAGTGACATCAGGATTGGAGGCTGTCTAGCCTCTAATGACCATGAAGTGGTAGAGCTTACACTCCTGAGGAATATGCGACAGACAAATAATAAAATCACAATGCTGAATTCTAAGAAAGCTGAATTCCATCTCTTACAATTAAATATTTTTAAAATAAATAAATAATTATTATTAAATAATTTCAGTTACTTTCAATTACAGAGTCAACATAGGTCTGTAGAGGCTATTACAATTGCTTTGGTTCATGATGAGCTAAGAGTCAACATCATTTTTTTGACAGTTTAAAGTAGATAGGGATGCATATGCTGAGACAATGGAAGTATTCTCTTATTTAAATAACATACAGTCAGCTACTTTATGCTACAGCCCAGGACTCTGAACAAGCTTTGAAAAATAATGATTAGGTTAAAAAATAAGCCATGAAAAACCACATTCTAATATGATATATGAATCAAAATGAAACCAGATTCAAGATTTATGGAAAGGAGACATACCTGTGACTACATGGGAAACACAGAAAAACAAAGAAACCAACAAAATGTGTCAGTTGTTTTTTTTTTCTTCATTTGGAAAATTCAAATTTCTTAGCTGTCAGAAATGCACACACCGTATTTTCCTGTAACTACATTAAAATATGGTATTAGTGGAGGTATGAAAACTATTTATAGAATATTTTATTTCAGAGTTCTGCATTAAGGAATATAAGGCAAGATCTTGTCTTTCAGCAAAGTCTAACAGCTGGAGAATCTACATGTGTGTATTCCCTTGTCACTTTTATAAATTGCCTTTGAAATAATTTATAGCTGGTACATATTTCCAAAGTTATCACTACATTGCCTTTGGGTCAAGCTGTTACATTAGTTTTCTCCTGATTTATTTATGTATTTATTATTAGAACATCTTTATATTTAAAACTGTACATCAAGACAAAAAAATGCCAGACTTGGATTTAGTGCACAAAACAACATCCAATGTTTTCCAGAAAAAGAACTGGAAGATCTACTTGTATATTTATTTTTAATTCAAAGTATTCACATACATTAAAAAAGGCATATGCAAGTTAAACCTACAGAACTTAACAAGCATTTTGTCTTATTCTCTTCATCGGATATTTAAAATGAAGACTGAATAAACTTGCTACTTTACTCAAAGTAAAATGTAGAAAATCAAATATATATATATACATAGAAAATAGAAAATCAAAATATAATCAAAATATAATCATTGATCATGGTGTCAGTAGACAATTTGGGATAGATAGTATTATTCATTTTTACAACCCAAAATACCTTGTAACTGCTATAACAAATCTGATTTCTTTTACAAGTATTTTAATTATTAATATTTAGGTGTATGTTTCTGCACATAAATGTAAATATATGTATACTTTTTAAGAATGAATCAATCTCATTAATCAAACAAATAATATAATAGATATTTTTATTCTCTATATAGAACAAAAAGCTTTTGGAAAGTAGAATCATGTAGTACAGTACAAATTTCCTATTCTTTATAGAGAAGAATGTATATGAAGAGATGAGAACAGATATCCATGATTAGACAAATTAATATAGCTCAGACAATGTTTCTGACACTTGCCAGGATCCAAAGAGAAGGGCAAATACAGGTTGGTGCATTAACAGTGTTCTCTCCCAGTTTCTCAGAACAGCAGTTTATCTAGAGAATGCCATTTCATCCTCTTATTAGATTAAACCTTGAGAACGTTAGCACTATCAATTGGCTTAAACTCTTTTTTAAACTCTGTTGCATTTTCGCTACTTACATAATTCGGTCTGGTTGGACTAGATCAAGGGCATCCAACCTTCGACCCACAGACTGCGTGCGGTCTGGCGTAACTCTACTGTGGCTGCACTCTGCCCCATGCCACCATGGCAGCAGCTCTGCCCAAAAGAGCAGCCTGGCCCAGCATGCATTACTTATCCTCAGCAATAACCAAACAGCATTGTGTGATTGGCTCTGTCTGGGCTGATATCAGAACAAAGGAAGAGGACCGTGCAGTGCTAACTCAAATGATAACAAATAATTGTGTGCATTTTGATGCACCGGAAAATACAGTCCTGTGAACAGAAAAAAATACACAAAAAAAATGTGGATAGCAGTTTTGCTTTCTGTTTTGATAAAGGAATTTGAGAACAGGTTTAAAGACTGCTAAAAATTTGTTGTTATTTTTGTATATTTGCAACTCCAATTTCAGCCACTGTAAATACATGGCCTATGAATTTTCTCATGGAATAGAGGTCCAATCAGACATTAATTCAAAAATTTGATTGCATCTCTTTACCAGACTTTTGCAAGGCACAAATGATTCTATGATTCTATGATTACAAATTGAAATGGATACAAATGTAAATAGAAATGTAGTTTTCAAGTTGCTGATGATTTATTACTATAAAATTGGAGTGTCGTTGCATGTTCACTTCGAACTTAGAAAATGATTATTAATCACAAAACGTTGTTCAGCCAATTTGCCCAAGGTAAGCATGGCATGTGGTTCTTACACGGACACATGACTGGGAAGTATTAGATTGCATGAAGATAAAAACCAGTGAAACAAGTTGTTTGGTTGTTTTTTTTCATATTTTATTCCACTCCTTTAATTCTGCCAGTTGACTCTAAATGAGCATTTATTTGGAGAAAATGAATTATTCTTGATTTGTTTGGAGAACAATGTACTCTTAATCCACTATGAAAGTTTTTACCTTATGCTGTCGTAATAAAGGTTCCTTCTATGGCCAGTGAATAAAGGGTGAAATTCCTGGTTCAGGAAAGCACCTTCACATCTTATTAGCCTTAAATACACAAACAGGCTCTGTTATTTTACACCCATTCCTTTGGCACTGTGATTACATAGGCCATAGATAAGCATGGACACTTTGTCTCCCTGATATTCGTTTTGTTGGGTTTTTTTAAACCCTTTCCAGTTTCTAAGTTTCCCTTTGTTGATTATTCCTGCTTCTACAACCTCAATAAGAAATGTAAAGATAAAGGATACGCTTTTTTTTTTTTTTAATATGTTACTGATGTTTTTTTTTTTAAAGAAAGACAAAGTAATAAAAACAATCCATTAATATCAGATGAAAAATCCTCAGATTTCAAACTTCTCACAGCTCAGGTGAAAGTAAACAAAAGCATTCGGGTTATTTCTGTGGGCATCCAAAAGAAAGACACAGTCATTTTGTGCATTTTATGCAGTTTATGTTTTGAGTCACTCATATACTTTTAAATGATAAGCCTTCAGAATCCATTATTATGTCTCCTGAGATTGATAGTTTTATACATTCTCTTAAAAGTGGTTCACAGATGCAGTTCTCAGCTCTGTGACAAGAAACTTGCATTGTCTTTGGCACAGCAAAATGTTTAAGAGCTATTAATTTTATTGAAATTAAACAAAACTTCAAAGTAAATGCTATGTTATAGTTACAACTGAAAATTTTATATTGCCTCTAAGCCATGGTCTCACATGTTAAAAAAAAATGATCATTTTGAAACTAGAATGTTACTTGTTAAATTACCGTATTAGTAACAGAATAAAAAGATTTTCCATAAGGAGAAGTACAAAAGAATTATCTTACCCTTTAAATATTTGTTAAAAATACATATTTTAAAATATTAATTGCAGTATGGTGGATAACAAGATATTTAAGAAGAGATATTTTAGGACAGACAAATAAGCAAAACACAGCAAGTTGATGGTGGAAAAAAAAAACTTATGTACCATAAGTAAGCTTGAAGTAAGCCTACTTGTCTATTTCTGGAATCACAGATGTTAGCTTCAGTTCACTAATAAGTCCTGAGTACTGTTGTTAGAAAGCCCACACAATTTCCATTATACCTTTGTTGATACTATACTGCTACTGACATCCCAAATGGATTTTAAGATAGGATGAAAACTGGCACTTTTTTTTTTTTTCCCTCCTGCCTCCACGCCTTCTTAGTTCTAAAATGGATTTCAAGTATATAGTGATTTTAAATTTGCTGGAGTCAAAAAGTTCAGAAAAGGAAGAAATCATAGTTTAAGCTACAGGGAAAAGTTATTGTTTTTGTTTGTTTGTTTGATTGATTGATTGGGTTTTTTAAGAAATAATAGTAAAAATTTGGAGATGATTCCCATAGATTCAAGTACATGTACTTTTTCCGAACATTGTAAACTATAGCTGCATTGATAAATCCATAATCAATAACAACTAGAGGGCTATTGATATTGCTAGATATCAAATAGAGTGATAGAAAAGCTAAATACCATGAACACAAGTTTTGCTTTTTTTTGTTTTTTTGTTGTTGTTGTTAAAGCTTATGTATATTTTTCTATTGTCCCTATTTCCTGTCCTCTCCTTTCCTCTTCTTGCATTTCTTTTCTCTTGCCTTGGCTTGCTTTTTGAAATATTTTTTTTACTCTCAAAGTGCTGACGACCTGGAACAGCTTATCCAAAGAACTTTTTGATAAACTGTTCCTCAAACTGCACGAGCTCCGATTTGATTGAGCTTTGAGTAACTTGGTCTGGAGAAAGGTAATTCTTCCCAAGGCAGAAGAGCTAGAACTAGCTAATCTTTCAGGTTGAAAGTTTCCCTTCAACACTGTTTGATTCTATGATAAAAAATTGAGACAAGTAGCATATATTTGAAGGCTACATGCATGCCAAATAGCCCTTGGAATCATCATTACTGGTACAATCAGTGAAGAAAAAATTGAAAATGCTAGCTTTGTATTATTCCTAGTGCAAAATATCCACTCTTCTGTTTCCAAACCAAGCAATTCCAGAGATGACATTCTTTTTTTTTTTTTTTTTTTCTCCTTTCTTCCATTTTGGTCAGCTTCATTGAACAGAAATGAGTCTGTACACAATTTAGAAGTAAAGGAGTAAAGAGCCTAAGAGGAAAAAACACTCCAAGTGTCAAATGTCTTCTGATGAATGCACATAGCATGCTAGCCTTTTTCAGAAGACTAGTTGGGAGCATCTAGCGCTCTAGTGGTACAATTACTTCCCAATCTCACTGTGTACCACTGAGCTGGTACCACTGAGCTCAAAATGGTAATCCAAACTGAATCCATATTAACTATACTGAAAAACAAACCTTAAAGAGATCAACAGAAAGACTCAGTGCTTGAGCATATGTATTAAGTGAAAGATTTTGTCAAAAGAATTCACCAAACTTTTGAAACAATACAACAAAGATCAACACACAAATTAATGATCAGTTTTCAATGTTAGTTAAACTATATGCATTTTCTGGTATCTCATTCTCCAATGTGTTTGACAGTTTGACTTGCTTGGGCATAAAAAAGTAGAAATTAGATTCCTTTCTTTACTTTATGCTAATGTAATGCACATTCTTTGCAATGATAAATGTGGCAAGATTTTAATAGCATATGAAATGAAGAAAAAAGAACCAGACCATTAAGAGATTTTTAAACTCAGATGCAGTCTGATTATGTAACTAAACTGTGTAGCTAAACCTTGAATCTAAGGACAAAAAAATCTTTTGTATTCACATTCAGCAACATTCAGTATCTCATGTGCTGTGAGAAAAGTTATCCCATATAAATAATATTGCCAAGGCATGCTCTCAAGGAAGGTCTAAGGCTGAAAAAAAATGTTAATACAACACCAAGGTAAAGCTGTACTACAACAAAGAAGAATATTGTAAGCCTAGTAAGTAAGCAAACTGTCAAGAATATAAAATATTTTTAACCTACTTATTTTTCCTATTTATATAACATGCATACTAACCATCATGATTTAATCAGAAAGTTTGTTAATTTGTTCAACTGCATTTTTTAAATCCTAAACTATAAGACATAAACTTTAAAATGAAAATAAAATATTATAATGTATTTATTTGTACGTACTGCCTACTTCATGTTTCTTGGAATACCATGACAAGATAAAGCTTTGCATACATAACAGATGGGTTTAAACATTTTGACTCATTAAAGCAGAAATAAGCAACTGGTAAACATCTTGGATTCCCCCATCATAATCTTGACAGAATCCATCTGCCTCTTGCAATTTTATTTCAATGTAAATATGTAGACACACTTATATATTAATTTGCCTATTCTGTCTTCATTTACAATTCATTATATTTCTTGTAATTGAATCATAGAATCATAGAATGGTTTGGGACATTTAAAATCATCTAGTTCGAATCCCCTGCTATAGGCAGAGACACCACCCTCTTGATCAGGTTGCTCAAAGCCACATCCAGCTTGGCCTCAAACACTTGCAGGTAGGGGGCATCCACAACCTTGTTGGGCAACATGTTTCAATGTCCCACCACTCTCATGGTAAATAACTTATTTCTATTATCTACTCTAAATCTACCGTCTTCTTGTTTAAAGCCATTTCCCCTTGTCCTGTTACTATTTGTCCTTATAAAAAGTCCCTCCCCAGCTTTCCTGTACCCTTTCAGGTACTGGAAATTCACTATAAGGTCTCCTCAGAGACTTCTCCAGGCTGAAGAACCTCAGCTTTCTCAGCCTATTGTCATAGGGGAGATGCTCCAGCCTTCTTATCATCTTCTTGGCCCTCCTCTGGACCCATTCCAACCGCTCAATGTCCTTCTTGTGTTGGAATCTCCAGAACTCAATGCAGTATCCCAGATGGGGTCTCAAAGGAGCAGAGTAGAGGGGCAGAATCACCTCCGTTGACCTGCTAGCCACACTTCTGTTGATGTAACCCAGGATATGGTTGAACTTCTGGACTGGAAGCTTATGTTGCCTGCTAATGTTGACCATAATGTTGACCAAACACTAACCAGTGTTCCAGTGTACTTCTCCTCCAGGCTGCTCTCAAGTTATTTTCCACCCAGCCTGTATTTGTGTTTGGAAGATCACTAGAGTAGAAAAATTTAGGAAAGATTAAGAAGTAAATATTTCTTATCTTCACTTTTTTTTTTTTTTTTTTTTTTTTTTTAATACTCAGCTTCTTTCAGCTGTCTATGCCATTTTTCAAAATGAGGTCATTTAAGCAGCTTCTACCAGTAGTGTGATAAAACGGGGGATATATAGAACCACTGAAAAAAAGAAATTGCCTTTTTCCAAAATGATTGTCTAAAAAGTCATTCACTCTTTCTTCTGTTCTATGAGGGTTTGTAGAAATACAAGGTATTTTTGAGAAAGCACTTTAATTAAATACTGTATGATTATGTTGTTTGTTGCTACAAACAAAAATGATGTTTTGCATTTGAAGAGTAAAATAATTCCAAAAAAGTCTATCTCACTTTGTTCCAGACTGTTTCATCAGTACTGAGTTCTATAGCTATCTAATCTAAAAATAGGACTCGCCCCATTGTTACAATACAACTTCAAAATTTTAATGAGCTTACTTTTGTTTCTAACTGATACAACTCAACATAGGTTAGATATAAGTGGCAAGTAGCATATATCCTCTGATTCAGTTTTAGCAGCTGCTGTTACAGCCTGAATCAAGTCAGATTCTCTATCTCCACAGGAGATAAAACATCGGTCTTATGCACAAGTCCATGTGCTGAATCTCAGGGTTACATCTTTAACAGTACATTCAACAGTGTCTGATCATAAACAGATTTGTACAATAAAAATTAAATGCCAATAATGGTAAATTCTCAGAAAAAAATCTTTATATTTTTGGCCTAGGCCAGCTGGTTCCTAAAAGTTTTCAGAAGCTAGCAGAAACATGCTGGATATAGGCTAAAATATTACTGTCGTATGGATGTACTCAAACTCTGCCAGCTAGGCTCAGAACTGGAGAAAACTCTGGCACTGTTTGGTTTCATACTACAACCATAGCTATGAATAAATATTAATAGTACATTTTTTTCTGGAAAAAAAAAAATAAATAAAGTGTATTCTTCATATGCTAGTAGTTTGATTTTTAGAGAAAATTTTAGGTGATGTCTAAAAATACTGAGATCTGATATCATATGAGGTAAGTGAGGCAATGAAGTCTGGCTGCCTCCTCCAAACACTCAAGATTACTGCTGGGACGCAGCCCAGTCATGGCTGGGTCCCAGAAGATAGTATAGACTGTTGAGATAGAATGGATTGTTGTGATCAGCTGGAGGGCTTGTCCAGTGAATTGTAAGGACCATCTCCTTTTTAGATATGACTGGCTTTTTCATACCACCTTCTACTTAGTCTTTTTTGTTCCTGAAGCTCCTATTTCACATGTATAAACCTCCTTGAGTATGCAGTTTCTACATTCTCCCAGTTCAGATCCACCCCTACCCCTTGAAAGTCCAGGTTGGTCTTCTTGGAAGTGAAGTCTGTAATTTGACAGCTCATCAGCCAGTGTGAAATGGAGGTTTATTCCTTGTCATTATCTCAATTTTTGCTTTCTCAGATCTATGGCTCAGCATTTTTCTTATGGTTCTTTCTTGTTTACTTTTATCATCCTGAACCATGATCCTCACTTAAACAATGTCTTGCTCCAATTTATAGGAGGGAGAGGAGGTTCTTGTGATATCTGTATACCTGGCGTGAGATTAAGAAACAACGGTTCAAATGTTGGTCCGACCAGTTTATTACAGAAGTTAATTAGGGAGATGGGGAAGAGGAGGACTGACGCTATTATGAATTAGGTTAATGGGTAAGGGAAGGAGGGCAATAAAAAAGATAGGAAAGAAGAAGCAAGGAGTCTTTATGGGAAGCAAGAGAGAGATAGACACCACCATGGATCCAGCGTGGTTCGTAGTTCAGCCTTTGATCTTCAGTAGTGGTGGGTCATCGGGCATTCGTGGTCTGTTGACCACGGCAGCGACCACGATGACCATGAACAAGGTGATGATGGCCCCTTTTCAATGCTTTCAAAGTGGTCGAGTCAGCTGTCTTTGGAGTGACAGCTCAAATCCAAAGTGGTTGAGTCAGCTCTCTTTGGAGTGGCAGCTTCTGGCTCTGCGGTCTCAGTGGAAACTCCTTTGTTCCTATCTTCCTGGCCTTGCCAGCAGATGAGGGAGCAGGGAGGCGCCTACTTGTACCTTGCCTTCACAGGATACAGTGGCATCATCCTCCAGTTTCCCATAGCAAGCTGGAGTTATTCAATCAAAGGCCAGATCTTCTGCCAGTAAACTGTCCTGAGCACTGTCTTCCAGAGGGAAACAGCTAAAATAGTCCACACAGTGATGTTGATTGCCGATTGGTGATACCCATCACTCATTTCCTAGACAAGTCAGTCTTATCACAAGGAATACCTCGGGAAGCAAGCTTTGAGCCTAAAAACGAAGAAGGATTCTCACAGACAACCATGCTTGGATGAACATTGTGGCATTCCATGACTTTCCTGTTCCAGCTTGGTTTCCAAAACTTCCTTCATTTTTTATTAAACCTTTGTTGTATTGGAAAAGGGCTTTGACCAGAGACCCATAAAGGATCAGACACTCTCCTTAAACATATATATATATTATGCGTTTCAGGCAGGCAGAAATGACCCTTCACAAAAATACCTGGTGTGATATGAGATGCTAAAAGGAAATTTTTCTTTGAGAAGATTCTCGAATAATTATTATTTCAAGTCATATTTCTTTTATTTTTGCAGTAAAGGCTATTGGGGCCATTATGTTGTGATATTGCATCAGAAAATGTGAATTGTTTTTGTTTTCCTCTTCTCTGTTGTCTTTTTCACTTTATTCAAAACCCTAGGACTTTTTAAAGTACGAAAGCATCCTCACCACAAATGCATATTTAAGTAATGTATTTTTATTGCAAGTAAGCAATAAAGTACTTAATATTGGACATGAAAAAAAATATATTCTTTTTATCCCCAGACAATTTTTTATCAGCTGTGTAGTGGTATAGCAGTGTATCTTCCACTGGGGGAAAACAGCATTTAATCATTAGTGATTACTAGATAAACTTGACATTGTATCCCATTGAATTTTATTGCTGTCAAGACATCATGGTCTGTTCTTAGCCAAACCTACAAATCTGGTTTGGCCCTTGATGAAGGCTAACTAGTGGCACTGAGATAAAGAAAACTGGAAATAACTCAGACCTTGTGATAAAACTTAGCAAGGACAGGGTTACCGACTGTATTTTAAGGCACAAAGTATATATTAGCCTTTGACACAATAGAAAGGAGAAATAAAAGAATGCATGTGTAAGTAGTTGTTATTTACCAAGAGAGTGGTGAGGTGCTGGAACAGGCTGCTCAGAAATATTGTGGATGCCTCATCCCTGGAGGTGTTCAAGGCCAGGTTGGACGGGCACCTGGGCAGCCTGGTCTGGTATTAAATGTGGAAGCTGGTGGCTCTGCATGCAGAAACGGGGTTGGAGGTTGACAATCCTTGAGATCCCTTCAAAGCCAAGCCATTTTATAATTCTATGTTTCTATGAAGTAGGTAACGTGTAACAATCAAAAGTCTCATTGTTCAAATGAATATAGGCTTTACTATCATTGTTTTCAGTTGTGCTACCTGCAGTACCTAGAGAAACCCTTGGAATGATTCTGGGAGACCTGGCCAATCACTAGTAGTAAAACATGACCATTGGTTTCAATTGGTATGTCTTCATTTAGAAACAATTATCTATTGCAGGAAGTAAATGACTGCTGTTTGATTCTGTGGGTTCTCCAAATATCAGTACCAAATAATAATAAAAAAATACTTACATAGAGATACTATTGCTCCACTTGATTATTCTGTGAGGAGATTTCACAATGTTTTTAAAATGGAGACAGTTAGAAATGAGCAAAATACAAAACCCTTTTTCTTCTCAGTCTTTAATCACAACAACTGACAGATTAGTGACTTTTAACCTTGATTTTTTTATTTTCGCAATATGAAGCTCATTCTTTACTGTTACCATCTTTCATTAAACTGTTACTATATAAAGTAATGATTTCAAAAGAAAAGAAAGTGATAAGTTACTGGAGGACATATCTCAAAATGCTTTCACTCCCACCAAATTCAGAAAACCATTTCCTCTGGAAGACCTGAACAATGCCTCAGTCTGATGCAATTTTTTTAAAGTTACTAAGTATCCAAACTGTTCCTTGACAAGGATAGAATTTATCCTCCCCTCTCTCTTCACATTGTATGTACAATAGCACCCTACTTTTCTCTTCTCCCTTGATCCACCTTTATGGGAAATCTTTTGGTTTGCTTTTTCTCTGCTTTGTGATTTATCTGAAACTTCCTCACACTACATACAAATCCTATACTGACAAGCCAGCACAGTTTAAATTATTCACACTTCAATGTACATGAGCTACAGTGCAACAATCAGCCGAGCAATCATTCCATTCATTGATCTCTTCTGAACTTATTAATGATGAATCACAAGAAGAAAAGCAGAATCCTGTGCAGCTAATGAATGCTTACATGTGAGTAAAATCATTTCCATATAAGCACATAACAGCAGCAGCAACAACAACAAAAAAAAACCTTAGTAAGATTAGCTTAAATGTATAAATGCATAAATAAAATAAAAATTAATATTAAAAGACCATGGAACAATCGCTAAGACCTATGTACATTTGACATGACAGCATAAAGTCACATTAAACTCTTTAAAATCTTTTTTTTTTTTTTTTAAAGATGTTTTGTTGAAATCTCCATAGTGAGATCCTTTAATCAATATTTTAAATACATGCCAGAGATAAAAATAAAATAGTGGAAACTATAGAGGAGGCCAGGAAACATGAACAACTGTTTCAACTGTTTTGACCAAAACAGTTCAGCTGTCATAAAGCATGATACTGAGTCAGGTTTATACAGCAGGAAGATGACATTTAGCATTGTAGGCAATACAACAAATGAGATATCTTGAAACACACACACACACACATACACAAACATGCATTTTTAAATTGAATTTTGTATAAAATAGAGGAATTTATTTATATTCATCTCCCTCTAACATGAAATCTGACTGTTTTTTTTCTCTGTTTGTGTAAATGGAGAGAAACTTCTCCAGGACATATGGTAGTAGTCGTATGCCAGAGGCAGGCAGCTGAGTAAGTAACATTTCTTCAGCAGAAAAAGGATAGGAAAAGGAAAAAAAAAAAAAAAAGAGGTTGTACTTTTAGCCCTGATACATGTTAAATATCTTTTGATACACTGATCTTCACGTAACAGAAATAAGAATTGCATAGACGTGTGTCTATTTATTCTAGTATATAAACCAACTCCTGGACAGAGGTTCTATGACAGGCTTCATGCAGTTTTTCAGGATACTTAGGTACAAGCAGATTTACCAATACAAGTTAGCCCCTGCCAATTAGCACTGCCTACCCTGTATTGTCCCTTGAAAGCATTCTAGAAGGCTTTGCACCCCAAAGTGCTCCAATGTGCCTTCAGACTACGCCCCATAACATGCAACTTTCAGTTTGCTACTTCAGAAACCTCTACTTCACTATGTTCATACTTCATCAGCTGAAGTCTCTTAAAATGTAAGCTAATGGCTAG
>JAPSGF010000084.1:1707313-1760082 GCA_035772895.1 Perdix hodgsoniae
GAAGAGCAGATGAAGAAAAGGTATGTCATTAAATTCCTCTATGTGGAAAAAATGGCCCCTATTGACATTCATTGACACTTGCTGAAAGTTTATGGAGACGAAACAGTGGATGTGATCACAATGGTGGTATGTCTCAGCAGTTGAAAAAGTAGTGTAGCACCTCCAGTGGTACAGATTTTTATGAGTGGTATGCAGGATCTTAGAATCACCAAGTTTGGAAAAGACCTATAAGATCATCTCACCCAACTGTCCTGATATCCCCAACAGCTCTCACTAAACCATGTCCCTCAAAACAATGTCTAAACGTTCCTTGAACATGTCCAGGGTCAGTGACCCCACCACCTCCCTGTGCAGCCCATTCCAGCATCTGATTATTCTTCTGGGAATGTAGTATTTTCTAATGTTTTGCCTTAATTTCCCCTGGAGCAACTTGAGGCCATTCCCTCTAGTCTTATCACTAGTTATATGAGAGAAGAGGCCTACCCCCAGCTCACTACAACCTCCTTTCAGGTAGTTATAGAGAGCAATAAGCCTCCCCTGTGCCTCCTCTTGTTCATGACTGGTGAAAATAGATAGCTAGCAGTGATGACTATGTTGAAAAAAAAAAAAAAATGAGAATTTGCTCTATCAAGTAGTGTTATTGTGTTCTTTGTTATAGTTTCAATGGAAATAAACAGGAGGTATTACTAACATTACAGAACTACATATGTAGTATGTGCATTCCACTTATAGCTGATTTCTTGTTTATATCAACAGAGCCTATATCAGCCAAATTGTAAAGACAACAGATCTCACACAAAAGAGGTTCATAGGATTTCTGTATGATGTAATCCCCAAAGTATGTTTTCTATGTGAAGACTAGCACTCAGTTATTCTTCACATTCATAAACCATTACAGGTGAACTGTGAGCAACAGGTGAATGCCAGCAAGAACATGATGCCTGGATTTAAATATTTTGTAGCTAGTACAGTGGGAGCAGATAACTATCTTCTCCTTTCCAGTGAACAGTAAGTAACTCCACAGTAAGGAAACAGATACAGCCTCAAAAAATAATAATAAAAAAAACAAAATCATCCACATCCTTGCAACATATATTTGAGCAACCATATGTGGAAACAGAAAGCAATCAAGTAGTCAAAGAACAGAACTAACAGAATTACGAAGAACCTCCTCTGAAAAGTCTTCGGACAATATTTATGGATCTTTATACCAGATGAAGTCCAAACAAAAATCACTTAACCAAGTACTAGGTACTACTTGCAATCCATCAGAATTGTTTCTATGATTTGTCAAGTGGGGATGTTTGATGCATGACTTCAATGCTAATGAAGGCACAAGACCTGTTGGTATCATACTGGGGGACTACAATAACAGAATGTGTTATTCCATCGAGATGGGAACTGGATCTTGCATGAAGAAAGCAGCTTTCAAACTCACCTGTGCTTCAAGCTGGAAAGACCTAGTTGTTTCACATCAGACAGCATCCTGAGAATCTGTTAAACTGTGTGATTATGGAGGAAAAGGAGGGGAAAGAGAAACTGGCAATGTACAGACATACATATCACCCAAGCCTGAAATCATTCTAAAAAGAAGCCAAACAAATAAACAAAACAAAATAAAACAACAACAACAACAAAAAAAACTAAGCTTGGAATTCTACTTGTTAGCATTGAATAAATAAATAAATAAAAAGTCATTTGACAGAAAATAAAATGAGTCAAGTTATCTTTTTAGAGCCAAAACAATTGTGCAGAAGTGGGATGAATTAAATATCAAACATATTGCACAAATAAAGTGTTATATTCCAAAACTGTTGACCAGAACAGTGAGTAACAAGGGATTATTAAGAAGAACAAATGGTTGCAGAATGAACATGATTGAGCAGGTGGTTCAAATTACTGTTCTGGGCAGCAGCTTTGTAAGAGATAACAATCCAGTCTTGACTGTAGAAGAACATGCACACATATGTGCCAGTTCAGTCAGCAGTGCTTTGGACATGTGTTTAAATGGCAAGTTAAAATACATTTGATAAGTCTACCAACTTTTGATAGTACAAAAATTTATCAGATGTTTAAAAATAATGGAACAAAAAATATTACAATTACAAAAGACTTCTTGCTCTTATTAGAGAAGTTATACTCTTATTCATAATTTGAATTTCTAAAGCTACAACCTCACAAGACATATTTTAAAGTTTTTCTGGCAACCTATTTGTTTATTTATTTATGAAGCGTGAGGGTCTTTCATAGTCACATGAACACAGAATTCAAGAAAGCACTTGCATGTATAACAGGTGTATGTATAGTCCTATAATACACAACTATTAGCACTGGTGGAGCTGTGGAGCTCTCCTGACATCAGTAGAACCATATGGTTACATATCCATAGATCATGTGGTCATCACACATATAAGTGCAAAGATATCACTGGAGGAATTTTAGAAGAGAACTGGAACTGGAAAGGTGAACAATTTTGTCTACATTTATAATAGGAAAGAAAATGATGCTGAGGCATTATCTCTAGTCACCAAACCAAGGGGCACGGTTTGCTTGTATCCATTCTGTTAAACTTTCTCTCCTATCTATCTTGCTGGATCCAAACTGTGTACTTAGCCTATGCTAAACACCTGTGTTATATCTGGGAAACATCCTGGAGAGTGTTAGTCTGCTGAGGTGAATAGCAGACTAGGGACTATTGCAACAGTCAAATAAGGAGTGTAAGCAGCTGAGTCCTAGTGCCCATATAAAAATATTACCATAATTCTACCATGGATAAAATCTTTAGATTATGCTATTGTAACCCATATGGCTAATGATGCCTTGTAATCATCTGTTGAGTAAAGGAGAGGAAGGAAACAAAGCTGCACTGTGGAGAAGATGAAATCTTTTTTGAAAGGCAAATGTTTCTTCTGACGAGCCATTACTGCTATTTATATGTTTCTCTTCTTTGGGTTTGCTGTAACAGTGTAACAGAATAGCCCAGCCAGCAGGCCAACACTCAGTTAACATCTGAATTCAAGGATGAGATATTAGAGACCAATTGTCCTTTGGGGGACCTGAAGCTGGAGAACACCACTGGGAACAGAGGAGAAACAGGTGTTGGTAAAATGGGACATCTAGAACATCTAGATGGGCAATGAAGATGGAACAGGCTAAGGACTGAGAAGCCAAAACAGATATGACATTTGCATGCTAAGGCTGTATAGAGATGTAGTCACAAGTCCTTAGGTAGAAGAAAAAAATGGGGAAGTGATGAAATAATTAATACCAAATACATAAATAAATAAATAAAATCCACAATCCTTTACATAGAGGATGTAAATGGAGGATCTGTATATGCTTTTCTACCAAGCTATTTCTGCATAGACAAACCTTTCAACACAAATGAAAGAGGGTTCAGCTGGTTGGAATGGATGATACTGTGAGGACAGGTAAGACAATAATTGTATTTTCATTAGTGTACTCCTCCTTTTCTGTTTTTGTTTGTTTGCTTGCATTTAGTTACATTTTATGTACACGGGAAAGACAACTGGAGTAAAAACAAGCAAACAAACAAAAATAATAAAAAATATTATTTTCATAGATTTTCACAGCTGACAAATGCTAGTATACAAAAACAGAGAAGTAGTAGAACAGCCAAATCAATTTGAATTGCTTGGCTGCAAAAATTATTTTCAAGCTGTATGTACAAGAACCAAATCCCTAATCACCTGACAAGGTCTCTCCTGATATAGGCAAGAATATGCTTTCAGCGGTATAGAACACATCTACATAAATCCTTGAAAGAAATATCTGGATCCAAATAGTAAAGAAAAGTTGTAATATATGCAATGAATGTAGTCTTAAATGGTCTCCAACTAGTCAAATAAATCTGTTTGAATGGTTAAATGAAGTGCCTTTACACTTAGTTTCCTGCCCAGACAGGGTCAAATTATACAGCTTTATCAATAAAACTGACTCTACTTACAGTACAAACCAGGATAGTGCAAAAGTAAACCTGTTAGAAGTGTAGAAATATGCCCATGTGCTAGTAAGCCACCCAAGAGGCAGAATGCATTAACACTCAGCACAGACGTGTCAGAGCACGCAAATTTATCTAAATGGTGTCAGCAGTTGAGTTGCCCTGTGCCCCAGTGTTTTAGGACACAGGGGAGTTGAACTACGGCTATGACCCTTAGGAGCTTAAATTAACTGCATGGAATTTATTTTTTCCAGTGTGGGCACCTACAAATCTCTTTTGGTCAGTGAAGATAGGGAATTCCCAAAGATGAGTCAACACCCATATTTAGGAGCCTAAGGTAATTAGTCTGAACTGTAAAAACTAATGCTTAGTTACCTAAATTAGATTAAACTATATGTGTAAATTAATATATCTTCTGAATGTAAAACAGTCTGTTGCCCTTATAAAGGCTACACTTGCATCTGAAAAGTCAATGCTAGTTCTGTCTGAAGGAATAATCACTCAGCATGTATTGTCATGAATTTTTAATAGGGATGAATAAATCAGAAAAAATGGAGAGCTCTGGAAGTATCTTATAATACATAATATTATCTTCTTGAGTAGTACTCTTCATGGTGAGAATATGACTCAGGTCAGATAGTGCTCAGTCTTTAAGGATACTGCCAATATATTGTGGTGTCAATTCTGAACTGCCCCTCATTTCTTAAAAACTGAACTCTGTCTGGAAAATAATTTTATTTCTCCATCAGATAGAAAGGAATATCTGTTGGGAATAGCCCAAGCTATCTTTAAATTGCTGAGTTACCAGTAAAATTGTAGTTAATGTGCATTGTGTAAATGGAAAAAAAATACCAATCACACCCTACTGACTTTCAAAACAAATAATTCAGTGGCATTCTGCATAGAAAAGCTAAAAATCCATAGATGTCCAATAGCCTTAAGCAAGGGACATTTGGCTTCAGTAAGACTGCATGTTTACTTTTCAGGTTCTCTTAAAATGTACTTCATGTTGCTGAAAACAGATACAAGTGGGTTCCACGGGGTAGAATAAGGACAGGCATTACTGAAAATACACATTAATCTACAATGTTTGATCCCATCTGTTAGGTGAAAATGTGCTGCTTCTCTTGTGTCCTTCACAAGGAAACATTGGCTTTAACTCCCGATCTCCTCTTGTATAAATAGTATGTTCATGTAATAATTACAAATGCAGCTATTTATAATAATGACAAGAGTTAAGTAGAAAAATGTCAATGGCACTTGCTTGTATAAAGAGTAAAATTACGTATCAGCTCACTGTGGCAAGCAGTATCACAAATGCAGTTCTGGAAAAAAAATATACTGAAGTAACTCTTTATGGCTGTACATGGTAGATCAGACATGTAGTTCCCATTAACATTAACAGAAATTATATGCTTATGTTGCCACAAATGCTGCTGAGATTTCTTTCTGTGTTATAAAGTAAAAGCCGTTGATGTCCATCGGAAAACAAAGTTCCACAGCCAAAAGGACAGACAAAAAAGTATACCTATATTATCAACAAAGTTACAGATTATGAAGACCAAGACAGTCTCAGCTTAGTAGAAAGGGAAAGGCAGTTTTTTCAAGCATGGTTATAACACCTTTATTTTAGAGTTTACTGACATGTAAAGTTTAATTAGCTCCAATCTTCGAATAACATCCATGTCATCACCAGGACCTATCTGTTCTTTAGATATAGACATGGAATAAAATAGCGGAAATTAATAACATAACAGTGGAAATTCTTTAGTAATCACCAGACGCACAAATGAAGCCGGGTGTTTAAAACGGTCGAAAAAAATGCAATAAAACTATAAATTACTTACCAGGGTGGTATATATTACATAGAACTTATGTTTACTTTTCTTTCAGTGAATTTTTAATGTTTTTCATCACTGACACATCTAAGGATGAAACAAAGTTCAGAAGAACATACAGGAAATTCTGAATTTATACGTATCTGGGCATAGTTACCTTCAGTCTACAGAGACTTGATCTGGGAGGATGAGGCTTTAAGAAGGAAACAGATGGGTTTTGTTTGCTTTATTTCTCTTCCTTTTCATAATGTAGAGAAAATTCTATCAAAGACTGTCTGAAACTCGTACTTCCCCATCACTTCAACACTGAAACACTTCACAATCTGTTCAAAACTCACGTCTTCAAGCAGCACTTATTATCCCTATTTTTGTATGAAGAATCTGACCAAAACACACTTTCTCCAGGAAAAAGTGGAAGGTTTGCAAAGTGTGGACCAAGGTCTCCAACATTACCCGGGCAGTGTTTAGACTCACAGTCATTTTGCTTTCTCCCCTGGCAGTTTCACAGATTTCTGGACAGTTTGTTGATGCAGCTTCAGCTCCTTCAAATAAACTGCAGCACTGTGATTGACAGCTTCATTGATAACCTTGTAAACTGCAGGAAAAGAATGATGGGTGCTGTGCACAGACATGATATTCTTTCAGAAGCGATTATTGATCCTTCTGCTTAAGAACTGTACAACTACATTCTTTGTTTATCTTGTTATTGTGATATCATTACTTAGTTGTTAGATGATCTTTGGTCCTGTAAAACAGTTACCTAAAATGCAGTATAGAAGATGAAATTCTACCACTCCCAACCCAGGTCAGTATGCACTTTGCACATGCAAGAAAAGAACAATTTGGAGAAAAAAATGTAGTGACACAAAAAATACAGTTTCTTCTACGCTTCCAGTCTTAAATTTCTTATTTGAAAATTTGTTTATACAAATTTGCTGTTGTTTCTTATGATTACTTATTTGATTCTGAACCTAAGTAGGTTTATATTATTAATAAAATTGCTGTGTGAGCTGTTTTGATACATTAGCTTCAGTATTTATAAGCAAAACAAGGAAAGAGCTAAGTTTGTATATATATCTCTGAAAATGAAAGTCAGAGTCTGTGAAAATGTATTCTCACTGCACAGAGTAATTAAAGATGCTTTCTGATTTCATACTTTCTTGTCTTCTCCAGTAATTTAATATTCTCTTGTTAGCCAGAGATGCGCCTGTGTTAAATATAATCTGTAAGTACAAATATCACAAATTTACCAGAAATTATAGATATCTCCTAATTTTCTGATGATATATTAACAACAATCATTTAGAAATTCAGTACTTTCCATTCAGGTATGATGAGTCTTGCTCCTTATAAGACTAATATTATCAGAACATTACAGAGTAAACCCAAGCAAAAGGAATTAATCTGCCTTACTAACTGTCCTTGCAAAATTCTGTAGCCCCATCTCCTTTGCTCTGTGCTGACATGACAGGATTAAAATCCTTAGTCAGCTTAGGCAATGAGACATTCAATTTTATCTCCATATGTAGTAAAGTTCTCATTACATGGGTCAGAGCTATTTGTTGGTCATGTCTTGTCTAGCTCACTACAATTAAATCATAATTATTCACATTCTTTAAATCTAGGTTCAAGATCCTATTACTCCAACATGAAAAATAGCTGTTGTTTAGAAAGCATAGCCTCAGCAATTCAGTTCCAGTCACACCGTGTCTAACAATAAAGCCCTAGACCCCATGTAACTAAAAAAATTGCCAATTTCACACTTGATTTTCCACTTGTTCTACTCTGTAGATTTCCTGCTTCTTGTCTGTCTTTATACTTTTTACAGAATTATTTTGGATCAAATCATCAATAATCACCCTGTTAAAAAAGTGCCTTGATTTCAACAGTATAATTCTTAAATCAAATTTTAAAGCTTTTGAATTTGCCTTCCTCTAGATCAGTGATTTCAAGTTTTTTTAATGTTTTTTCTACATTATAACTTAAAGAAACGCGAAACTCTTCTTATTTAGGTGCAAAGAAAGAAACTTTGATTCTGACAATACCCCATTTTGACCAAGGGAACATACCATATCCCCGAAAATCCATGCTCTGGACTTTAGGTGGAAAACTTCATGGAGCTGAGCTATGAATCCTTGTTTTTTCCCAGGCTCTACTTTGCCAGTAATTCCAACACAGGAAATCTCATATAGTGAAGTGATAATGGTGTCAGTTTTTAAACAGAGTACATTTACACTGTCAGAGAACATGCTTCCTTGGTTTCTTCTCAGAAACCCATTCATTTAATTGTCAGTTCACTCTCAGACTCTTTTCCAGTCAATCAGGTAGCCTTTCCAGGGATGGAACTTAGCTGTTCTTCAGAGGATAACTCACCCCAGGGTCATTCCCAAATAGCAGGCTGATTCTTCTATTACTATTTCAATGATCTTTGTCTCTTCAGAGAGTCACACATGCTTTTGTGCCTCCCAAAAGCATGTAGTAGCCAATCCTACTTTCATACTTAAAAAACAGACCTCACAGGATTTCAGACATCTCAAAATGAAAGGAAAAAAAAAAAAGAAAAAAAAAATACAAGCTTATAATTCTTCCTCACACACCATGAGATAACATATATGCCCCAAAAGAGACCTTGTCCTCCTATGTTGTGATTGCCTCCATGAG
Source organism: Perdix hodgsoniae (assembly GCA_035772895.1). Taxonomy (NCBI): domain Eukaryota; kingdom Metazoa; phylum Chordata; class Aves; order Galliformes; family Phasianidae; genus Perdix; species Perdix hodgsoniae. The sequence continues at coordinate 1,715,774 of JAPSGF010000084.1, forward strand.
GGAGGAAAGTGGAATGGACATTGCTTATTTCATCTTTAGCAATGCTTCTGATACAACTATAGCATCCAAAGACATTGTTTGATCATAATACTCATATAGCCAAAAGGAAGAGAAATAGACCGGATAGATGGTCTAAAAGGTGTTTTGAAATCTGGCTGATCACAGAGCTGAAAGGGCTGTGATAATCAACAAACATTCTTACCTGTCTACCAGTGAGATTCCTTAGGGGCAAAGATAGGCCTAATACTGTTTAAAGACTTCAGTAATGATCCAGTCTGTAGAAGACACAGAACTGATGGGAAAAGGGATTGATACACTGCAGGGTAGGACCACTATTCAGAAATCTCAAGACACCAGAGAAGTGGATTGTCAATAATCACATGAAACTCAGCAAGGGCCAATGCAGAATCCTGGATTGGTGTAATAAACCCCTGGAAAAGGAGGGGGCTGGGGGCCATTGGGCTAGAAAGACTCTTCAGATTTGCAGAAAATGGACCTGAGCATCTTGCTGAACAAGATAAACTTCAGACAATCGTGTTGCCTTGCAGCAAAGAATGCCAGCTGCTTACAGATGGCACTTCTATTCACACCTGTGGGATGGTATTTGCATACTCTGATCAGTTATATCTGCATGCAATCCGAAAAAAAAGACATAGAATCGGGTTCAGGGGAGCGCCACCAAGACTGTCAGTGGTCTGGAGCATATAACATGTAAGGAGAGGATAAAAGATTTAGATTTGTTCAGCTTTGAGAAGAGAGATCTTATAGTTAACTATCTTATAGACGTGGAAGATGGAGAAAGTAAATGGAAAAAAGAACAAGTAGCATCTATTAAAAATGCAACAAGAGAAATTTCATTCATATATTTGGATTTTTTTTCACATCAGGCATAGGCAAACAGTACATCAGGTTGTCCAGAGAGCTATGAACTGTCCATCATCGGGAACACCTGAAAGCTGACTATGCAAGGCTTTGTGTATTTTAGTCTAGATTTACTCTGAGAGGGGAATAGATCAGATGATCTCCAGAGATATCTTGCTGCCTTAGCTGTTCTATGATTCTAAATGCAATGCTGCAATCCATATGTACTGTTCACTGTACTAGCCAATCATCCTCAGCACTGTACTTGTAAACTACTATGGAACACACCTGGCAGTGTTGCAGAGGAGTACAATATTCTCTAAGGGAGAAGATGTCTCAGATTATTTTCTAAATTTTATCTACTATTATTTATAATGGACTTTACAGCTGCTCAAGCGGGATTCCTCAGGACAGCTTTTTTTGCAAATAAATGACAGAATCCATTAAAATAAATAAACTTACAAATCCTTTTATATGATGGTTTATTTTCAGGGCTTTACTTCAAGAAAAATTTTAATCGGTGATTCAAGAACTATCATGATTATTGTGCTCTCCTTTCAAACATAGGTCATATGATTCCAGCTGCTGTCTTATATCAATAATTTCTCAATGAACTAAATGATTTCTTTAAAAAAGAAATTACCTGAAATTTTTCAGTACATCTCTGGTATTACAAAATGCTCTTATTGTAACACACAGATGAGATCTGCCTAGCCTGTATTTACAGATGATAGAAGTTCTTGTACCTCAGTAGGTTTTGTTGGGTAGAAAAGTGCATATACAATTTTTCTTTATTACTAAAAACATTATTCAGGCACTCCTATATATTTAAAATCACATAGCTGGAGAGGGAATGCCATTGCATTCTTTACTGTCCTACAGAATTTCATTTGTGTTAGCAAATTCTATGTCACTGTAGCTCAGTGGTTTACAGTTAAAATGTTAGTGTGCTTTCTTATATATATACACACACACAGATATATATATATACATATATATATACATATATGTATATATTTTTAACTGGGACATATTGAACTTTCCCATGGACATCCTTAAATAACTAGGTCAGAGACACTTCAGGCTGTCTTGACCACCAAGGAAAATCCAGACTGGATGCAGCCATTCTATAATTTTCATCTTAAGAGAGTTTATTATCATTGATTCAACAAGGGTATGTATTGGTCCCATGGCCTGAAAAGTACATACAAATGTAGCCCTATGTATAGTCAAATGGTTGAGGTGTGAAAAACTGAAAGAAAGGGAAAAAAACAAACAAACAAACAAAACCCTCCGAACTATTCATAGTGCCCAGTACTTATCTTCCTTTTATAAATAATAGTGTCTATATATGTACTGGATATGAAATGTGAAAAACACATTTTTCTTTTGTGACTTTCCAGAACCAAATATTCATTTGTAGTATCTATCTAAATCTTAAATTTAAAGTTTTTTTTCTTTTTTTTTTTCTTCACTAATCAAAGTAAAATTCAAAGCAAAATAAATGAAATATAGCTGCCTTATCAAGCATTGCCCCTCTTTGGAAACGTACAACATTTCAGTACATATAGAAACTTGAATAGCTTTTTATTTTCCCATAGTTTGTCTTCTCTTATAATTATAGTTAGGACATTATGCTAACTTCAATAGGTGTCAGTTTTCTCACATACAAATTGACTATAAATTCCGTCATGTCTTTGCAGAGGGCAAAGTACTTTCTTCTGAGAACTTTATCACAGCATGAACTTAGAAAATGTGATCAGTTTCAAAATCTATTACAACACAGTTCTCCAAGGCGGTGGTCTAGTCCATGTGAACAGTAATTGGCATTAGATTCTGAAATTACTTATATTTAGTCCTATGTGATTATTGGGATCTTGAGGCCAAATGAAATAACAAAGTAACTGCTTTTTTTTTCCTCGCTTGATGAAACCTTTCTTGTATAAGGAACAGATGTTTTACACTTTCTATTCACCGGAAAATGAGGAGATTGGGATTTGCATTGTCTTCTTCACCTTGGTCTTTACTCAGCCTTCCCAGGTCGAGGTGATCAGACGCTGTATCAGGCTGTCCAGAATGGCATCCATCCTTGAAAACTTTTATAACAAGGTCCTAAACAACTTATCTTATCTACAATCTTGGTCCTGTTTCGAGCAAGAATTTGCAATTATCTTCCTCATACCTCAGGTTTCCAGAAGCAGCTCTATTCTGAATCACTAGTATTAAGAGCTAAGCCAGTGACACAGGAAAATAGGCCAAAAATCTCCTTTAGAAAAAAAACTTGTGTAATGAAAAAATTCAAAATTTGAAAATATTATTTTCAAAATAATTGCCCTCAGAGTCATATTCATAATGTACACCAGAGGACTGAGTCATTTTGCAAGAAATGAAGGAAGAGAAATGATCTGAAAGAGAGAAGACAATACAATAAAAAGTGAAGATGAAAGTTGAAGAGGTTAAAAAAAAAAAAGGGGAGGGAGAGGGAGCTTGACAGAGAGGCAAAGGCATATGAAACTGAAAATAGATGATAAGTAATAGTGCCTGGCTAGAAAAGAAGAATACAAAGCACTGAATGGAAACTGCTTACTGTTATCACCTTTGCATTCTAATCTTTGTAGCTGCAGAGCTCCGAATTAGAGCACATTTCCCTACTGCCTCTATTATCATCGTTCTTTTAAAATCCACTCTCTGGCTGCCTATCTTATTACCTTTTCATTCAAAGCTTTGGCCTTTGACTGCCTGATTTGCCTTTGTCTCACTAAATGTAACCTTCTACCTTCTTCTTCATCTTTTCTTGTGGACCTTATATGTCAGCATTTATTGCAGTGCATAAGAAAGTATATATAGTTACTACTTTTTTTACCATAAGCTGCCCATACTAAATTTAGTACACATATTTCAGTCTGAAATATCTGAGACACCACTATCAGTACTGTCTGGATCTTTAACGGTATTCACAGAATACATACAAGATTTAGGATGTTCAGTTAGCTGAAGTATTACAAATCCAAGCATGTACTATACTCATTTTCTTTATTTTCATCATTTAAAAAAAAAATAAAAAATGTTGTATTCAACATACACTGAACACATTCCCTGGATATATCTCCACATACCTGAAACTTAATCATATCAGACAGGGATTTGTTTTCCTGATGTGTTTACTGCTAATCTCAGATTACCACATGCAGAAAAATAAAGGAAAGAGAGATTGGAGCATGTATGGAGATCATACCCAGAGAGTAGTGGTCAGCGGCTCAGTCTCTGCCTGGAGACTGGTGACAAGTGGTATCCCTCAGGAATCAGTACTGAGACTAGTGCTCTTTAATATCTGATTGATATTTCATTTGATTTGATTGAGTTTCAGGAATTTTGTGGAGGACACCAAGCTGTGTAGTGTAATCAATTATGAATTCAAAATTATCAGTTATGAAAACTGTTTCAGTCTGAATTAGTTGTCTAAACTTCCTGATTTCATAGAATGACAGAATCATAGAGTCAACAAGATTAGAGAAGTTCTTTGAGATCCAACTGTCCAACTTACCACAAATATTTCCTCTCTAAACATTGTCCTTTAGTACAGCATCTAAATGTTTCTTGAACACCTCAAGGGATGTGACACCATCACATCCCTGGGCAGCCCGTTCCAGCACCTGATCACTTATTTAGAGAATAAATTTTTCCTAACAACCAAACTGAATCTCCACTCGCACAATTTGAGGCCATTTCCTCCAGCCCTATTGCTAGTTACATTCGCTCTATTCCTATCACTAGTTATGCAGAAGACTGATCCCCACCTTGCCACGACCTCATTCCAGGCAATTGTGGAGAGCTGTAAGTTCTCCCCTGAGCCTCCTCATCTCCAGACAGAACAAACCCAGTTCTCTCATCCACTCCTCATAAGGCCTGTGCTCCAGACTCCTCGCAGCTTTGTTGCCCTTCTCTGGACATGCTCTAGGGTCTCAATGTCTTTCTTATAGTGAAAAACCTAAAACTGAACACAGTACTCAAGGTGTGGCCTCACCAGGGCTGAATACAGAGTACAGAGGAATGATCATCTCCCTGCTTATGACAACGCTATTTGTGATACAAGCCAGGATGCCATTGGCCTTCTTGGCCACCTGGGTACACTACTGGTTCATGTTCAGCCACTGTTGACCAACACCCCCTCGTCCATTTCTTCCAAATAGTCTTCCAGCTGATCTGGAAGAATGCTCCATCTGGAAGATTCTGCCCCAAGCCTGTAGAGTTGTCTGGAACTGTTGTGGCCAAACCGCAGGACCTAGCACTTGGTCTTGAATTTCATCTCATTGGTTTCAGTCTGGAAATCTCAACTAGATCCTTTGTAGAGCCTTCCTACACTCAGACAGATTGACATTTCCTCCCAGCTTGGTGTCACCTGCAAACTTACTGAGGGGGCTTCCAATTCTGCCATTCATGTCATCAATAAATATGTTAAACAGGAAATTCCTTGTAATGAGCAGTAGGCATTTCTGAGTGTCATTTATCTCATCCAGTAATGTGCTAGATACACTGGACTCTAAAACTACTCTCAGTGACTACAAAGGAAATAAAAGTTGGATGTCAGAGATGTACACATACACACAGACTTTTAAATTTCAGTAAAATTAACCTAATTCTGGCTAATTACAGGTGGTACCATACACATTTCAGTTTACTCAGGGATGGAAAGAAACTGTATAAGATCATAAACAACTGTTGTTAGTTCTGGGAAGTTACTTACACTGCTTAATTCCTTGCTGAATATAGATAAGCTCTCTGTTGGGAATTAATCATTGTGAAATGTATCATCTTATTCTACCACAAATAACAGAATGAAAGATAATGGTAAGAACTCGGGAAAAAAAAACAGTGCTGCATTTTCAGTGATTTGTAAGGTGGATTCCTTCCATTTCTATTGACTGGGTTGTGCCACATTCGTATTTACATGCCACTGTCAGAAGGGTTGTTTATGGTCTCACTTCTCATATTAACAAGAACACTTCTGCAGGCAGTAACTGTTATAACTATTTCAGCAAAATGTTTCTATAGAGATTTGTTGATTATATTCCCAAATTTAATACCAACAGTGCTTATGTAAACTTCAAAGTGAAAAAAGAAATTGGTATGCATAGGTATATGCACGAAGATGTCTGTATTGATTATCATGGAGTCTTTTTCCTCATATTCTGTTCTATTCTCAAGAAAAAGATGAATAAATATCCTACACTGGACAGCACAAGCAGAAGTAAGATTGCATAAAATGAAATTAATCTCTCAAATGAATTATCAAAATTTATGAAAATGAGGAACAGATTAGGAAAAAATGGGCATAGGGTCTGATGAATGAGAAACACGGACTTTGTCTACATTTTGCTCACATCAATCTTCAAAGTTAACCAAAGCAGACCATAAAACAAGTAGGTATTACATAAGTAATTCCAAACTATTTCCTATCTGTTAATAAAGAAATAAAATTCAGCCAAAAAGTCATAGCAGTTATTGTACCACAAATTTTTAACACAGAAGACACAGATAGAAAGAACAAGAGCACAAAGTGAAGCTCACTAGAAGTGAGGAAATGTCAATATTATGATTGCCAAAGCAAAAACAGTGAAATGCTTATTATGTATTTTGATTTTGATGCACTTGCTAATTACAAATTCACAGAGTATTTTTTCTTTTTGCTGTCAGTGAAGAAATTGGGAACTGTCTGTGTAACAAGTAACTATTCAGTAGCTATTTTCTTGCTTATACTCAACGAGTAGTTCAGTGCACTACTTGCTGCATGTTATTTAAACCCTGCTCTGAATACAGAATTATTCATTTCCTTTGGCTGTTCTTCTGGTACTCATCAGTGAAGGATTTGAGTGTTTTATTTAAACTAATGGCTTCACTTTCACAATTATCTAACAAAATTGTCATCTCCATTTTACAGACTAAGAACTGAGGCACACAGATACAAACAACCAAAGTGCCCACTAATTTTCTCATTCAATCAGAGATACACAGAACCTGATTTTGTGGAGTGCTAAGAATTATACAGCAGATTAGATGTTCAAAGCAGCATCCTACAGACAGCAGTGGCAGCTGCAAGTGAACACAATTTCTGCAAATCAGACTCTGGAGTCTCAGTGCAAGCAGTGAGAAAATAAGGATCACATAATCATGTGTGTCTACATGGCACGTTGCAAATCCATGAGCAATATCTGGGCTGAGAAGGAATGAATGGGATACAAGAAACAGTACCATTATGTTAATACAACATACTGCCTTAACCATTTACCCTGCAAAGCAGGATGTTTCAAACCCGCTGCAGCATTCTGCTGCCTTCCTTCCAAAACCATCTTACCCCATCTAACATTCTTCTTTTGAACTCACTGTACACTCTGTGCCTTCTGCTACAAATGACTCTGGAAGGCCAGTGACAAGGAGGGCTTTTTGTAACTTCACAAGACTGATCTGTTCCCAAAGGTGTGTCCTTCCTCTGTAATGAATGAAGCAGTCCTCAGAAGAAAAGAAAAAAAAAGAGTATGTAATAATGTAACTATATCAAAAAGTCTGTGCACTCAAAAGACAAATTAAGATAGCACTGCCATTTCTTTGAGTGCTTTATGGGCAGCTCTACTGAGCTGCTACTGAGCTTCTACTTCCATTCTACTGGAATGGAAGAAAGCAAGCAAGCAAGAGAGAAAAAAAGGCTGCTAAAAACACCCAGTCATCCAATCCTGGTAAAATTATCTACAACTGAAACTGAGTATTGTGTTTGGCAATCTAGAAATTCAATTTCATTTACATTTTTAGATCTATGTTTGGCATTTTGGCGTATTATATTAAGCCATTTATTATGGAGTTATGCTTATTAAAACACAGCAACAATCATTAGAAACTGAGTATACAAACTATGTATCCTTTGCATCTGGCTAAAACAAACACATTTAATTACTTGTTTAATGATATATGACTAGAAAGTGTAATTAAATTTTGCACACTTAAAAATGGATTAGGATAAAACCCCAAAGCATCTTCTTCTAATTTTCATAATGAAAGAGATCAAGTGTTTGTTTTGTTTTGTTTTTACCTAGAATTTGGATTACAAAATTACAGAAATCAGTGATGAACACATTTCTCCATGCTTTATTTTTCATCCATCCTAGGAGCCTTAAAACCATGGACTTTTCAATCTTGCTTCTTTGTTTTTACCCTAATCTTAAACCAGGAATTTTGGCAAATGTGCGAACCAAATTCTTGATTTTTAAATGTGAGGTATAACAGCGGCTTAGCTAAGGTGTTGCCTTTTCATTGTTTGAAATTTGTCAGATATCTGTTCCAGAGCTGTTTTAGGCAGGAGGATCATAGGAATTAACTGTCTCTAGAGAACATTAATAAAACAGGAATTTTCAATGCTTAATGACACTGCTAGCTTCAGAATAGGGAACCATTAAGGAGAAATATTTCTGGTGCATGTCAAAATATTGTTAGTTGACACGATTGAAAACAACAGCAAATAAAAACATTCTCAAGGATAAAAGAAATAAAGCAAAATGCCACATGACTGTATGCATACTTATACTAAGATCTACAACACTAAACAACAGACTTGATACTTGGTATAATTCAGTGCAGCTAATTCAGACTCCTGACCCAGCATACAGTCTCAGCAAACTCCTGAGTACCTGTCTCAAAGCTGTGACTGACAACAGTCTTCCTGTTGTATGCTAAATAGAAGGAGAAGAAACTGATGAAAATATTGCATTTTGTATACTTTTTATATCAAACAACCCTGTGCACAGTTATGTACTTAAATATACATTTGCTACTTCTTGTAGAGTATAATGGGAATCAGATGGAAATATTAAGTTCTTATGCATATTTGAGATGTTTCAGAACAGCATTTTTGGCCTCTAAGCCAAATTACAGAAAATAATAATAATGGAACCATAAGCCCAAGAAGTAGATCATAATCATAAAGTATGTGTGCTGGGGCAGACTCTTCTCTTGAAAGCTAATCACTATGCAGACAGCTATCCTTTTCAGGAGAAGCTGAGAACTGAGTTATCATTCTTCCCTGAAGTTTGTCTGCAGAAGAGCTTTTAAGTTAACAAAAGCACCTCAATTAATAAAGGTGCCTGTAGGGTTATTAAGAGCTGCCATACAAAAGGTCAACTTTGTTATTGTGCAGATCTTGGATAGGTTTTACAATTCAAGTCACAATTTGGTCAGGAAACAGCAAATATATTTCCAATTGCAAACATTTATTGATAGCTAAAATTGAGTCTAATAGGTAAGGAGCAATTATTACAATGTACAGCTGAGCAATAGACTTAAAGGGGTAATTGATATTTACAAGTTTCATCCAGCCTTTCAGGTAATTCTATTTTGATTTTACTCCAGCTTCTTATATCTTGTACCTAGGAGTCAAGGTATTCAACAGCCAAGTACCATTATAGACAGGTCTCAACTGGCTGCCTTGGTCCGATGGTGAGATAGAGAAAAATCATTGGCCGAGTTTCAATAGTTGGAAAGGAAATTAGAAGTATTCAGCAAGAAAATATAGAAATAAAGCATTAAAGCCTATGAGAGGAGCAATTATAATCTGAATTTTAGCAAGACAGGTTTTTATAGATGTGGTGCATTTATGCCATCTTCCAAATATGCAGTGTGCGTACTGCCATTAATGTCTCCAGTTAGAAACAGTGAACCTTCAAAAGGGAATCCTCCAACTGCAAATTTAGCTCCTGGGAGTGACTGCTCCATAGAACAGTTTATTTCTGAATTAAACTTCCTGGCTCTACACTGTAGAAAATGACTCTTGATTTTCAAGTATCTTCTGGAAAACTTCCTTCCACCCGCTGTTTATGACACTGTGAAAATGTTGAGGAAGTTCTCATATAAAACTGATGTCTGTGAACTCACATTTGGCATGCTGCAGCACTAAAACAAATTCATTCACAGGCATTAAATACACTCAGATAAAGAATATAAGTGGTGCACAGTATGCCATATTAATCAGATGGAAGAGACATGATTAGAACAAGAGAGATGGTTAGAGGTACAAGGCCCAGCACTGTAAGACAGAAGAAAAACTAAAGTTTCTCTCTCTCTCAAAAAAAAAAAAAAAAAAAAAAAAACCAAAACCACCGCTAATCTGGGCAAAATGAAATGTTATGTACTCTGAAGTTGTTCATACTCTTGGAAATTCTACTCCAGTGTATCCTTGTGCATGTTTGATTTCAAACGAATAGAATTTTTACCACAGTGATGGAAAATAAATAAATAAATAAATGAAATCAATAATTAAAATTGAGCTCTTTCTTATTCCTGAAGGATTTTTTGTGTTTCGTAGATACCAGACACACACTTTATGTAATACAAATCAGAGAAAGTAAGCATGCATTTTGAATTCCTTGGGACATTTCAACTGCTTTGAGTGGTTCATATGCTAATGAAAGAAGGCATTAGTCAACTGCAGCTAAGAAAAACAAAGCTCTTTTTTGTAAGTCAGAACAAAATGAACACAATGAACGGAAATGACTGATTTTACTCTGAAATTATTTAGAAATCGTATTGTGGAATTCTGTTTGGATGGTCACTGAGGGTATCAACAATGTCAGAGGTGAAGTTACACTCCACCTCTCTTTTATTTATCAAATCTGGAGGAGTTTTCCCCCACACAATCTGTGCTGTAGTTAAAAAAAGCAGCATGTTCTTGCATGTGATAGTTTGGGTAGACAGTTGTTTATTGAGCTCTGCAGCTTTTCTACAAAGACTTCAAATCATGAAGTGAAATTCTTTAAAACGTGAAAATCTCTACAAATACATTTCCTTTCAAATATACTTTTTTTATTACCATGTGTTTTTTACAAAGGCTACCTTTATTATAGAAGGGGTTACCCTTCTTAAAGACCATTCATCCTCTGAGTTACATTCAGCACTGGGAGTTTAGAAATGAAACACAACACGTGCAGACATCATGGCAAAAAGAAATGAAGAAATTATTTTTTGAAATAAGCCACTTGCTGGCTTTATTAAGGAATGAGATCAGAAACTACGTAGGTTCCATATATAGATTATGTATTTAGGTTATCAGGGTTTTTTCATTTACATTTTTGCCTCACTTAGCTACATGTGTTACTAAGTCCATCCCAATAGAAAAGCATTGCTAATGAATCATTATGGATAAGTGGAGCTCTTTAAGACTCTGGATTTGATTCTTTTCGAGATCTGCTAGGAGAGCTTGGCATCAGTTTTGGCATTGATACCTTCCTTTGCCATTCTTTAGGCAATGAGTGGATTAGTACAAATCCCCTTTGTAATAAATGAAAAACATTCAGTAACAAGTTTGCTTTCCACACATTGCTCTATAAGCATTGTTGGAAAATGTTCCCATAGAAGTCCTATCTACTTAGATTAAACTGTCAGCCATTAATCTGTGAAGTCAATGGATGGTCTGGTGACAAACTATTAAAAAAAAAAAAAAACTTGGGAAAAAAAATATATATAGTTGATTTTGAATATAATTTAGTCAAGCATATAATGTTCTGATTTTAATACATCAGACTATATTCTCTTAGACGTGAAATGTATATTTTTGTTAATTGTTGATTTAGGTGTTATAAGACTAAAAAATGGATTTTCAGGGAAAATCCTTCTTTTTGATTGTACAGCTATTAGTTATGAGAGTGTTTTTGTACTTGCTACAGTTTTGTAGCTTTACAAACCCTGCTTTTGTATGCGCTCCCACACACATACCCACATGCATATCCAAGGCTGACCTTTGTAGCTATGAATATTTGGCATAGAGATGTTTTATGACTGGATTATTCATTCTCTATAAATGAAAAAGTTCATTTTAGATAAACCTCTAATTTGCAAATAGGAGACATTATTATTATTCTCCATAGAAATAAGATTAATAACTTTAAAATTTGATATTTTTCCCCCAGTACGTTTTAAATGAACGTAAATTTTAAAAGGCTATACTTACATCTCACTTACTGGGCTTTTACCAGCTGCAAAATACCATCAGTGGAAAATGTACTGCAAACTGGGAACATTATAACATTGTAAAGACTAAGCTTTCTCATGGACACAAAAAGGAGAGTGATAGGAAACAAGAACAAACTGATAAATTGAAGTAAATTGTCTTGATGTTCTACTACATGACATGCATTTGGCACAACGTAATATTAATGAATTTTTAAAAATAGTACAAAATTTGTGAAAAAGTGAAAAAAATATATAAGTGAATCTATTATATAAATGTACATAAATTTTTATGAAACTGTCTCTCTGCACTTGAAAATCATACTCATGTTCCTATGTATGAGCTTTGCTCCAAAAGTAATGCCCCCTAGATTTTATTATTATTTATTCAACAGCATAGATGGATGTTAACAGTGTGGAAGTAAAGGGTGAACCTTCCTACCAATACTCCATCACATTTTGCTGCCATGTGACAGATGGCTGCTGAGGGGCAATCTGACAAAGTGGTGCCTGATATGGAAGCGTGTAAGCAAAAGCAAAGGTGTGTCATTGAATTCCTCCATTTGGAAAACTGGCACCCATTGGCATTCATCAATGCTTGCTGAAAGTTTATGGAGATCAAACACTGGATGTAAGCATAGTGAGGCTGTGGGTGCTATGTTTCAGCAGTGACAACAGCATCAATTGGTCATCTTCACTGATAAGGATTATTATGAGCGTGGCATGCAGGTTCTTCTTCATCACTGGTGAAAATGCATAGCTAAAGGAGGCTGCTATACTGAAAAGCAGTTTTGTAGCTGAGAATTTCCCTTGTCAAACAATGTTATTGGGCTCTGTATCTGTTCTCATTTCATTGGCAATAAATAGGATACATTATTTTTGGAGCAAACTAGAGAGAGAGAGAAAGGGGGAGAGAGAGAGAAGCATGTATGCACATCAGTGCTATGTGCATTTATGAATATTTTACAGTACAATGACCATAATGTTGAATTTAGTGCTCTAAAATTGGCTGAAGTACAGAATTCTGGAAGGTGAGAGAGCATTACAAGAAAGCATTGGTGTGTGTTCACTCTGCTTGTATTATCTTTTTACTCAGCATCTGGCTGCTCTCAAACACAGGAAATTGGTATATACTAGTAATGACCCAGCACTGATGTTCTTACATTCTCATTGTAAATCATTTTGTATTTTTAATACCTCACAGATTCTGTCTGATACTAATAAACACATATTACTCACTGCCTGGGCTCTCCAAAGTCTGTCTTGCTGTGGGATGAGTGCTTCAGAGTGGACGTGTTACATTTCAGTTATTGAAATCTAGACTCTTACTTACATGGGTTTTCAAACAAGAACTTTTTTGAAGTCAGTCACTCTGATTTACACTGATTTTTCTGTGTATCAGGGATAGGTACAAGTTATTTTATGAAAGTATAGGTCTTGCCCTTTTTTTCCCATTGTAGTCCTTGCCACCAGAACATATCATCACATGATCATGACATGCTATCACTCTTCCTTATAAAATGGGCTTTCAGCAAGACTTCCTTCATTTTCCCTGGCAGCAGATGAATATTGTTTTGGCAGCTTATCCATAAAATACACTTATCCTTTGTTTGCTGTTTTGTCTGCTTACAAGATTGTTTGTTGGCCTCAGACTGACACTGTTCATTATTTAAAATAGTTAATGCTGTTACCTCTGAGATAAGGTTCAATGAGCCTTATTCAGACAACTGCATGATTGAGTGCCATCTTTCCAGTTTTCTTTTACTGTTTTTTCATCCCCCCCCTAGGCCTTTCCCTCCCTCCTCTGCTCCCCTAAAACAGCCATTCATTTATATCTGCTGTGTTGTTCTCTGAGTTCATTTCTTGCTTGGGTAAAAAATTTCAAAAATTTTCTTAGGTCATTAATAATTTCATTCTCAAACTGATTTGTGAAGTCAGCTTTATAAGGACAATATTCCTCCAGCTCAGATATTTTGGTAACACATTTTATATTTCAGTAAGGTGATTCATTAGACCAAAATAATTTCCAATTCTTTATTTATTCATCAGTAAAAATAGATTGCATATAAGTATATATACATATCCATATAAGCAAATGTACACTTTTTGTATGTATGAAACTCTTAATAATTTAGATGTTCTGCAACAGTAATTTTTCCAGGATCTATAAATAATCATTAAGGTGAATAAGTCTTGAGGTAGAACATAAAAGTCTGTTCCAGTCTGTTCCAGTGCCTCACCACCCTCAACATAAAAGACTTATTCCTGCCATCTAACCTAACTCTCCACTGTCTAAGTTTGAAACCGTTTCCCTTATTCTATCACCAAAGTCCCTGCTAAAGAGGGACTTTCTTTCCTGTAGCTCCTGTTCAGATACTGAAAGGCTGCAATCAGGTCACCCCACAGCCTTCTCTTCTCCAGGCTGAACAGTCCTGGCTCTCTCAGCCTGTCTTCATAGGAAGGTGTTCCACCCCTTGGATCATTTTTGTGACTCTTTTCTGGATGCACTCCAACAGGTCCATGTCTGTTCTCTACGGAGGACTTCATAAGTGGACACAGTACTCCAGGTGAGTCCTCACCAGTGCAAAGTAGAGGGACAAGATCACCTCCCTTGCCCTGATCTCCACATTTCTTTTGATGCAGACCAGGACACAATTATCTTTCTGGGCTGCAAAACCACGTTGTTGACCTATTTCAAGCTTCTCATACACAATTTCTCCCAGGTCTTTTTCAGCAGGGCTGTATTCAATCCTTTCATACTCCAGCTAGTATCGGTACTTACATACCTAATAGTAGTATCCTATATACCTCTTTCCCTTCCCTTTTAAGCCTGATTCAATACAACCATGTCATCTTCATTTAGTGCTGCAAATATTTTGTTTTTCATAAAGAGATCTTTCTAATTAACTTGCATACTCTTTAAAGCTAGCAAAATGAGTGGTAATACCACGTAGATTTACAAACATTAGTAGGAATCTTCTAATCCAGATGATAAACACTTATCACACACACACAGATATATATATAGATACAGATATATATATATATATATATATATATATAGTCAGCAATAATCTTGAACTCCTCTGTGAATATCGGAAACAACATGAGATCACTGTATCTTCCATGTAAAACTTGAATATCATGTCACTCCAGTACAGGTAATGTGCTCAGGTAAAAGAAGAATATACTTTTATATCACAGAATCACAGAATCACAGAATTATCAAGGTTAGAAAAGACCTAAAAATCATCCAGTCCAACCATCACCAATACTCCCCAGCTAAATCATATCCCTCAACACAACATCCAAACGTCCAACACGTTGAACACATCCATGTTCGGTGACTCCACCACCTCCTTGGGCAGTGCATTCCAGTGCCTGACCACCCTTTCCGAGAAGTAATATTTCCTAATGTCCAGCCTGAATCTCCCCTGGCGCAGTTTGAAACCATTGCCTCTAGTTTTATCACTGTCTACACGAGAGAAAAGGCTGACCCCTAGCTCACCACAACCTCCCTTCAGGAAGTTATAGAGAGCTATAAGGTCTCCCCTGAGCCTCCTCTTCTCCAGGCTGAACAATCCCAGCTCCTTCAGCCATTCCTCATAAGGCCTGTGCTCCAGGCCCCTCACCAGCTTTGTAGCCCTCCTCTGAACACGTTCTAGGGCCTCAATGTCTTTCTTGCAGTGAGGGGCCCAAAACTGAACACAATACTCAAGGTGCGGCCTCACCAGTGCCGAGTACAGGGGGACAATGACCTCCCTGTTCCTGCTAGTAACACTGTTTTTGATGCAAGCCAGAATGCCGTTGGCCTTCTTGGCCATCCGGGCACACTGTCGGCTCATGTTCAGCCGAGCATCAATCAACACCCCAAGGTCCATTTCCTCCACAAAATGCACAATGTTTCCTCCACAAAATGCGCAAAATATGAATCAAGTTGAATTAGTCTCCCTGCTTTCTATACTTCAGAATGAGTAAACCAACACTCAGCTCCTACTATTCATTCCTGTGCTCCAGATAAAATATAATTTTTCAATTTTATTACAGAATCACAAATAGTTGAGGTTAGGAGAGAGCTCATGAGAAAATCACATCCAAACCCCTTCTACAAACTGGAGTTGATAGTCAACCATATATTAGCACTACATTAATTTTGTGTAAGAATACAGTATGAGACCAGGTTAAATATATCACAAAATTGTAAGTACATTATCTAAATTATGTTGCTTTTATTAATCATGTTTAGTATCTCATCTTTCAAAAGCCTCTGTTGGCCAATCTTCTTTTGATTTTACCATCACATGCTCATCATGTCTGGGTACGAAGGCAAGTAAATGAACTCATACTTACATTAATATTACTTTTTAGTATTTAAAATATTGTTTGAACATCGTATAACTTCTTGGTAATATTAAATGAGTAAAATTCAAATTTGCTTACTATCATTATTATTATTATTGCATTTTAGGGTTAAATTTTCAACTAGACTGACTTAAAATGGCTTTTTTTTTTTTTAAGTTCCCACTTAACAATGTGGATGTACATTCAGCAGCAACTCTGAGCAGAGCTGCAGTCTTCTGTATGCAGATGTTAAAGCCTATGACACACTTTCTTAGCTCTGACTTTTTACAGAACGTTCAGGCCGCATCATGGTGAGGGAAACTGGGGAACTAAAAATGTTGCCTAACTTTTTCTTCATCTTGTCAAAGACAGATCATGTTCTTCCATTACCTAACAGTAATATCCATAAAATACTTCAAAGAGTGAAAATATCAACCTTGTATCTATCTGCAAGCTGCAAAAGAGAAATGTTAGCCACTTGAAAAAATGGTATGTGGAAGTTTTCCTGTTCTGTAATTTCTGCTTCTTTTGAGTTATATACTGTTAATTTCTGTCATGCTTGCCAGAACATGAAGAAAATTATTCTTTAACATCTCCCTCTTTAGAGTTTCGTTTTCTTGTATCAAGTCAATATAGAATCAACTCAAAGAGCTAGTCTCGCTAATGTCTGAAAATACAAGAGATAGTACTGACATATTAGATTTTTTCTGGTTGAAGGAATACAAAATCTCTCAGATATGGTCCATGGGTAATATGTAGCTTAGTACATGTACTAAGAAATCAGTTCGTTTTAAACTCCACTTCCTGGAACATGTTAGACTTCTTGTATATCCATATATCCCAGCTGCAAGGCTCAGCAGACAGGCTGAGAATTGGGTGAGCATGGTTACTTACTTACTTAATAACATCTTTGCTGTCTTAGAAAAGGTTTATTCATAGCACAGAGGAAACAACATGGTGAAAGACTCATGTAAAAGACTTACTGAAAACCTGGACCTCTGAATAGGCAGGAAAGACAGGTTTCTAATAGTACTATAACTAAAAAGTCATAATAAAAATGTCACCATACAAAGGAATGCCAATTCAGGGCTTGAGGACATAAGGAAGAACTAATGGTCTTTCTATTTGTTTTATCCCTGTTTTGAAAATTGTAGGATACTTCTTTAGATTTAAATTGTCCCATCCTAAAAAAAGCTAATAATCACCAACTGTTACTGAAGCATTTAATTCTAATTAACTCCTCATTAACACCCAATTAGGATGCCACTCCACATATACCCAATAGGAAGAAATAAATGAGATGAACAATTGATATGCTGGGTTACTATATGGATTTTTTTCCTTGAAGCTGTTTTCAGCATCAAGAATGTCTCATCTGAGTGGGTCAGAAATCTCCTCAGTGTCCTTCTGTATAGATTAGGATAAATCTTTTCTAATATTTCTGGTAAATGTGCTCTTAAACCAGGATATTCTCACTTGAAGAATTAATCACATATTTGAAAATTAATTTTAAACTGAAAAAGAATTTAGGATAACAATTAAATGTTCTCTTAATGGGAGGATTACTGCACCAATTGCTATTTGTGTTTTAAGGATGGGTGTAAAACAAAGTGTATACCAGTGCACGCAACATGTGGAATAAACAAGAAGATCTGGAGATCTATGTTTGGTTGCAGGAGCATGATATCATGGTAGTCATGAAGGCATGGTGGGACATCTCGCATAACTGGAATGCTGTTGTGGATGGTTCTTTCTCAAAAGACACGTTAGTAAATTGAGGCATTAGCATTGTTCTTTATGGGAGAGAACAACTGGAATATATCAAGTTCTGCTTAGGGATGAATGTGCACAGAGCTTATGGGTGAGAATTAAGGGGCAGACTAATATGGCTGACACTGCTGTGGGTATTTAGTAAAGGCCACCTGACAAAGAGAAAAAAGTTGGTGAGGCCTTCTTTAGAAGACAGAGAAAAGTAGCCTCACAGGCACTGGTTCTCACTGGGGCTTCAATCACCCTGATATTTGCTGGAAAAGCAGCACTGCCAAGAACACACAGTCCAAGAGTTTCCTGCAAAGCATCAGTATAACTTTCTGACACAGATGGTAGAGGAGTAGACAAGGAGAGATATGCTGCAGAACTTTATTGGTTGTAGATGTGGTCATCATGCTTGACAAACCAGTTAACTGTCTACCACATCATCCTGGTAGTAAAGCTCAGTAAGTGTGAGATAGATGAGGGGAGACTGAGGTGGATTGAAAACTGGCTGACTGGTAGAGCTCACTCTGCTCAGTGGCACAGTTTAGTTGGAGACCTGTACCTGGTGATGCTCCCCAGAGGTTTTCACTGCATCCAGTCTTGTTCATCTTCTTCATCAGTGACCTGGATGAAGGGATAAAGTCCATCCTCAGTAAGTTCATTGATAATATAAAGCTGGGAGGAGTGGCTGACACACCATGGGTCTGTACTACTATTCAGTGAGACCTGAACAGGCTTGTGAGTTGGGTGGAGAGGAATCTGATGAGGCTCAATAAAATCAAGTGTAGAGTCCTACACCTGGGAGGATTAACTGCATGACTTAGTACAGATTAAGCAATAACCTGCTGGAAGGGAACTCTGCAGGTATGGATCTGGGTCTCTTGCTGGACAGCAAGTTTACCATTAGCTAGAAATGTGAACTTGCAGCCAAGGCCAATAGTAACCTGGGGAGCATTAAAAAATGTGTCCTGCAGACTGAGGGAGGGGATCCTCCCACTCAAATCTGCCCTGGTGAGGCCCCCTCTGGAATACTGTGTCCAGTTCTGGGCTCCCCCATTCAGAAAAGAAAGAGGTCTTCCAGAAGGAGCCTACAGGAGGGCTGCAAAGATGATTAGAGGCCTGAAGCATCTCCCTTATGAGTAAAGGTTGAGAGACCTGAAACTGTTCAGCCTGGAGAAGACTGAGATGGGATCTTAGTGCTGTTTATACATAAAGTGTGGGAGTCAAATGAATGTAGCCGAGCTCTTATGACCAGCAACAAAACAAGGGGCAATGGGCACAAATGGGAACACATGAAGTTCCATACAAAGATGAGGAAGACTTTACTGTGAGGGTGACAGAGCACTGGAACAGGCTGCCCAGAAAGGTTGTGGAGTACTCTTCTCTGGAGACATTCAAGACCCACCTGGATGGTTTCCTGTGCAACCTATGGTAGAAAGGAGGCTGGCAGGGGTTGGACTAGACGATCCACAGTTTCCTTCCAACACCTATGATTCTGATTCTGTGAAAGTTCTTTCTGAGAATAAGGACTAAAGTTACACTGCTAATTTAATTCACTTCTGCTACAGAATTTGGCATTATCAGTAAGTGTTGTTACACAATTTCCAGCTCCAGTGATTTTACTGTGAATTTTCACAATGAATAGTGTTTTATATCAAGTCACAGATACCAGAATCAAATCAACTTTTACTCATAAAAGTAAGTTTCTATCTCTCATGTTGGCAAATGAGAGCTTGTAAGCTGATGAAAGGAAAAAGCATGGGTTACTAGCCTGTGTGAGGAGAAGATGAACTTTTGTAATTGTTTTCATAATTTTCAAACTAACCTCATGGGTACTATACATACAGTTGTCATGGTAGACTTGAGTTAGAGAGATTTGTCTAATACCGAGGTGATATTTACAGATACTTACTATTTTGCTTTATTCACTGTTAGCTATGTCTTTGGAATTCTTCATGAAGATCACTTGATTAAATTTTGCACTAGTTCAAAGAGGAAGCTTATGTTCTGAATTCTGCTTCTTAAAAATCATGAAGCTTGAATTCTTCATACTGCTTGAAATCTTTTGGCTCCATCACTGTTTTGTAGGAAACAGGCTATAATTAGGACACATGAATCTAATTTATGGACACACAACTGCATGAATCCTAATATATGATACAGATGTATCATTGTCAAATTGCAGATGTTATATATACAAATGAAATACATGTAATGTTTTATGTGTATGTAACCCATCTGTATTTGCTTAGGTAGCTATGGAGACACATGCTAATATGTCTTATCAAATGCTCAAAAACTATTAGAATGTGTGTGCAGGAAGCAGGAAGTATAAAAACCTCACACTCAGGAATATTAGTATTATTAAACTGTTTGGATTGTTTTTTGTTGTTGTTGTTGTTGTTGTTGTTTGGTTGTTTTTTTGTTTAGTTTATGGAAGTTATTTAAGTCAATGATTACTAAATATGTTCTCCTGTGAACTGGAGTTCAGCAAAGAATTTCTCAGTATTCATCAATGTTACTGTCAAGACATTTAATTGAATTAAGATTAAATAATAAATTAAATTCACAACACATTTTTACCTGTAGACATTTTGCAGAGCACGCCATCAGGTCATTACAATAATTAAAATACATGTAGTAACTTCTGGCACATCTAGTTTATAAATGAGAATTCTGACAAAATGCTTATTCTGTGCTATGTACTGTACGTGGAGTCTGAGAGATTTTACAGATGCAAATAGAGTGAAAAGACCTTCTCTGTTCCCTCACAGTTTTCTTGTCACTCTCCACCAAAACTCTACACACCCTGTTTTAAGCACCCTGGTAGCATTTAGTGGGGCTAGGCCTTCTTGCAATAATTCCCATAATAAGGACAAATTTTCTAACCATATGGACCTTTCCAACATGCTGAAAGCACATTTTACAAGGACTATTAATCAGTCCAGTCTGTTGTGATTAGATAATTAATACAAGAAAAAGTACTTGGTAAAAGAGTGGATTTTAAATTTTTAATGATATATCATGAATTAGCTAGTAGAATTTAATTAGGAGATCGGCTTCTTACTGTCCATATTTTGTGATGAAAAGATTATCAGTCCAAAGGTTTTCAGTGGCTTTTCAGAACATCTAAGCGTGTAATTTCCTGGTCCTAATTTGAAGCATAATAAAATGTTTTCATGGGGTGTCAAACTAAAATGGTGCTTATACTAACCAAAAAAAAAAAAAAAAGTATCATGATGGTACATTTTCATAGCTGCAGAAATATTTCAATGCTATAGATTTAGATTTTTTTCTTTTCCTTGTAACTATTTGAAATTCATCTGTCTATGAATCACTACATTTGAATTCCAATGGTTTGAGTTAGCTACAATGGTACAGACCTGGAGGATAGTGTGAACTGTGCTTCTTTTGGCATTTTAGCTATGCAACTCATCTGACAGAAATCTGGATTTGATGGAGTAATTGCCTAACCATAAAGTCGTGGGACTAAGTTATCTTGCCCCAAGTCAAGGACAAATGGAAGTGCCTCTGAAACCTCCTAATTTCCAAAACATTTTCAATTTTGCACTCTGAGGTATAAAAGTGTACACTTGCTATGCTTTTGCTTTGTCTGAACTATTTACCTCTTTAGAAATTATACAGATTTTTTAATATAAAAATATGAAGTGTGGAAGATATTAAAAAAACAACATCTACATTATACACTGTAAGATGCTTCTTTATGACACCAAATAGTGTGATTCCACAATCCAACATTCATTGTCATAATTTCTGGATTGACCACTTATCACTTTATAAACCTAGTGTAATGTCATGTGTTTTATTTATTCATTTTAAATAGTACCATTTGTAACTCAAATTCTTGTCTCTGCAGTTGAAACAAAATCATGACCTGGAACAGGCTGAAAGTTTACAGTAGAGAGTGCAGTGAAAGGATTAGACACTTCTTATGTCTGCTTTAGAAGACAGCAGAGATGCTGCCACAAAGGTCTTGCATGATGCACAGAGCGGACTGCAGGGGCATTTCAGTGTCAGATGTGCTCAAGAAGCACATAATGCCCATTTTGTATGCATTATTCCTAAACTACACTTCTGTCTCTATGCTTAGATAGTATATTCCTGAATATTACATCTCAGATTTAAGTCAAAGTTATTAAACTATGTGAATTATTGAGTAAGCAGGCATAGAAGACATACACACATGGAGGAAAAGGCATATAGCTTCTGCAAGGTCTGTAGCCCATTTTAGGAACAAATTCTTTGTTTTGTTCTCTATGGTACACTGTAGCCTGAGTCTTGATTAAAGCACACGACTTTGTTGACATGATAATATGACAATAACAATGCATCTTTCCATGTAAATTATGAATAAAAAGAAATGACCAACCTCCCTGCCACAGGCAGGCACATCTCCCTCTAGACCAGGTTGCTCACAGCCCCATCCAACCTGGCCTTGAACACCTCCAGGGATGGGGCATCCTGTTCCAGCACCTCACCACTCTCTCTATAAAGAACTTCCCCCTGACATCCAACCTTAATCGTACCTTCCTCAACTTAAAACCATTTCCCCTTGTTTTGCTGTTATTCGCCCTTTCAAAGAGTTGTCTCCCCTCCCCTTTATAGTACTTTCAGTACCCCTTTAGGTACTGAAAGGCTGCAATGAGGTCATCCCATAGCCTTCTTTTCTCCAGGTTGAACAAGCCCAGCTCCCTCAGCCTCTCTTCACAGGGGAGGTGCTCCAGCCCTTTGATCATCTTTGTGGCCCTCTGCTGTGTTGCAGAATGGTTCAGGGAGCAGGGCTATGGCTCCCTGGAAGAACTGTACATGCAGAGGCACAGCAGCTCTGAGTACATAGCAAAGGAATAACACCAGATGTGGTAAGCGATGAACTGACCTTGAGCTAAGTAGCAAAAAACTTAAGCGGAATTGTCTTTGGGTGGAATCAGAAAGCAAGATGTATGCTTGTGCGGGGTGTGCTATTGTCTAACTGCAAGGCTTTACCAGTGAGAAAAGGATAGGTGGACAAATGGACATAACTCATGTACTATATAAGCGAGCTATCTGCACGATAAAGTTGAAGCTTATTCACTCACTTTGAGTCGGTTGTGCTTCCCCACTCCAGGTAGCGATCTGGTATTGGCGGGTTCTCTCCCCGCACCTCTGGACCCTCCCCAACAGCTTCTGTCTTTCTTGTACTGGGGGCCCTAGATCTAGACACTGTACTCCAGATGGTGCCTCACAAGAGCAGAGTAGAGGGGGACAATCGCCTCCCTGTCCCTGATGGCCACCCTTCTTCTGATGGAGCCCAGGATACCATTTGTTTTTCAGAGCTGCAAGAGCACACCGCTGACTCATGTTAAGTTTTTCATCTACCAGGACCCCCAGGTCCTCCTACGCAGGGCTGCTCTCAAGGACCGCTCCTTCCAGTCTGTATAAATGCCCGGGATTCCTCCAACTCAAATGCAAAATCTCGTACTTTGCTGTGTTGAACCTCATTAGGTTCATGTGGGCCCACCTTTCAAGTCTGTTGAGGTCCCTCTGAATGGAATATAGTCTATCTAGTCTAAATCTACCCTCTTTCAGTTTGAAGCTATTTCCCCTTTTCTGTTGCTACGTGCCCTTAAAAAAAGTTCCTCCCCACTTTTCTGTAGGCCTCCTTCATGTACTGGAAGGTAGCTACGAGGTCCCTCTGGAGCCTTCTCTTTTCCAGGCTGAAGAGTCCCAACTCTCTCAGCCTACCTTTGTAGGGTAGGTGCTCCAGCTCTATGATCATTTTCATGTCTCTCCTCTGGACTCACTCCAACAGCCCCATGTTCTTCTTTATCACTCAGAAGCTTCGTTATCACTTTTATGCTTTAGATACTATATTTACAAGTGATACAATAGCATAATTTACTCTTCCCTATTGCTCCTGCTGGAGAGTTTATGGGGACCTGACAGATCCTTCTAAGGACTTCCATAGACCAAGGAGCTTCCAGCGTTTCACATCTCTTTGCTAAGGTACATTGTCTCTACACTACTCCTGACTATGCAATGAGTGTTACCTTTCCTCTGAGTCAGAAGCACAATCCTGTTGGGGCTTGCACTGCAGAAAGCTTGTCTATGCCAACATATTTCCTACACTTACTTAGGCATCTGTAATTGCTGCAACCTATCATTGTGACCTATCATTATCTTTCAACAGCCAAGTGAAATTCCCAGATTTTTGGGAACATAAGAAATCTTAGAAGGTTTCCTTCTAAAATATACTCTATCAAAACAAATGCCAATGAAAAGTCATAAAATTAAAAAGTTGATTTAAAGACTTTGCTTAAGATGTCAGAGTAAGGTAAACTTTAAATGCTAATTTCTTCGTCTTCATACAGGAAAGGTAATTATACCAGTAACTTAGTTGTCTCATTAATGCTATTGTTCATCTAATACTCAATATATCTTCAGTTCTCCATAATCTCAGGAGAAATCTCTGATTCAAGTGAGCTTGCTTTGAAATTCATTTGGCAGGATAAAATCCTTTTTTTTTTTTTTTTTTTTTTTTCTTAAATCCCCAGTGTGTTCTTAAAATAAGGTCTAAAACTAACAGAACTGGGAGGACAATCATTTTGGAGACTGTAAAAATGTCTCAGATCACTTAGGTGTACAGTAAATTTTCATTTGTAGTTTTATTTCAT
Source organism: Perdix hodgsoniae (assembly GCA_035772895.1). NCBI lineage: Eukaryota > Metazoa > Chordata > Aves > Galliformes > Phasianidae > Perdix > Perdix hodgsoniae. Next base: position 1,740,388 of record JAPSGF010000084.1, read on the forward strand.
TAATTAAAATGACTAGAAACACGGTAAAATAAATTTTGTAGAGAATTTGGACTCCATTCAATTTTGATGAAAACAACAAAAATCAAACGCATTGATTGAAGTGAGTTTTTGAATAATGCAGTTTTTCATTTAAAATTTTGATTGACAGTAACCTTCACATTTGCCACCAAATGTGTTCATATCCTTTCAAACTGAAAGCTGAGCTACATGTCTTAACAGGAAACTTGACAAATAACATACAGTTAGATGTTGCTTAACATAGAGTAACCATGCCCTTGTCCATCACTAATCTGCTTTTGCAACGTTCTATGACTGTCTGGGAAAACATGAGAGCACAAGGCACACCCAAGCAAGAAATGGAAACTCAGTAAGCAAATAAGACTTTGCTAATCATTGTAAAAGATCAAATTTAGAAAGCCTAATAATTATTTAGACTCATCAAAGGAAATCCCAGAGATTCTTTTCTTGGGGTGTGGGAGATAGAGAGGAAGGAAAAACATAACAAGGAAAAAAGACTTGGGAAGCTAACTTGTACATAATTCTTCACTTTGCAGCATAAATTACACTAGGAGACACAAAAGACCTACAGATCGCCATGTCCAAGTCACTGACCAAAAATGTACTTGATGAATTTAAAAGAAGAGTCATTGTGCAGACACCTTGAACATCATAAACTGGAAGAACTAAACCCATGCATATATTAGCTTAGAAGAGGCTCTAAGTCTCCCTGCTACCTATGTCCTCAGGCCTACTGCAGTCAGAAACTGCTGAGCTATGAACATTCTATTCATGTCCTACACACTGAGAGCTGAGAAGGAGCTGCTTCTGGAGTTGGATTGGTGGTGCAGAACAAATTCTGCCTTCAAGGTTGTGAAAAGGAGGGTTAAGAAAATTTTAAAATGAGGAGTACGTCACACTGAAGCAATACAAAACTGTACACTTTTCATTATACTTCCCCAAAAATTTATTGATTTAAGGATAAGAAATATAACTAAATTAATTAAACTAAATATACAATGACTATCCATAGTTCCTGATTTGGGTTAATTTTTATAACACTAAGTAAGCCTCCACAAAGTTTGGAATCTACCTTAATATTGAATCATAAAATCATAGAATTATTTAGGTTGGAAAAGACCTTGAAAATCATCAAGTCCAACCATCAACCTGACCTACCAAATCCCATCACTAAATCATGTCCCTTAGTGTTAAGTCAACATTTAAAACTCCTCCAAGGAAAGGCACTCCACCGTCCCCTGGGCAGCTCATTCCAATGCTTGGTCACCCTCTCCATGAAAAAAATTCATCCTGATGTCCAATCTGAACCTTGTCTAGTGTAACTTGAGGCCATTTATTTACATCCTATCATTTGTCACCTGAGAAAAGAAAACAACATTCACTTTGGTGCAACCACTTTTTAGGTATCTGTAGAGAGAAATAAGGTCTTCCCACAGCCTCTTTTTGTTCAGACTAAGCAACCACATCTGATGACCCTCTGTACTGGAGTGATGACTTTGGCTGACGGTGGAAGGGCAATAGATGTCATTTTCCTGGACTTCTGCAAAGCCTTTTATATAGCTCCTCACTGCATCCTTCTCTCTAAATTGCAGAGGTGTGGATTTGAAGGATGGATTGTTCAGTGGATTAGGAATTGGCTGTATGGACACAGCAAAAGGGTTGTGATCAATGGTTCTGTGTCAGGGTGGAGGCCAGTCACAAGTGGTGTCCCCCAAGGGTTGGTCTTGGGACCCATGCTCTTCAACATCCTCATCAATGACATAGACAATGGCACTGAGCGCACCCTCAGCAAGTTTGCAGATGACACCAAGTTGAGTGGTGCAGTCAACACTTTGGAAGGAAGGAAAGCCATCCAGAGGGACCTAGACAGCCTGGAGAAGTGGGCCCATGAAAACCTAATGAGGTTCAATAAGGCCAAGTGCAGGGTGCTGCATTTGAGTTGTGGCAATCCCATGTATTTATACAGACTGGAGGATGATCTCCTTGAGAGCAGCCCTGCGGAGAAGGACTTGGGAGTCCTGATGGACAAGAAGCTGGACACGAGCCAGCAGTGTGCACTTGCAGCCTGGAAGGCCAACTACATTCTGGGCTGCATTAAAAATGGGGTGGCCAGCAGGGAGAGGGAGGTGATTGTCCCCCTCTACTTGGCTCTTATGAGGCCCCATCTGGAGTACGGTGTCCAGGCCTGGATCCGCTAGTACAGGAAAGATGTGGAGCTCTTAATCTTCCCCCGACTGAACAGCCCCAGCTTTTTCACCCTGTCCTCATAGGAGAGTGTTCCATTCCTAGGACCATTTTTGTGGCCCTCCTCTGGACATGCTCCAACAGGTCCATGGATTTATAAAGCATAACTGAGAAACTTTTTTTTTCAGTGCCTATTTCTCTCCACAGATTCCACCATGATGATGTCTACAAACCGAACTGTAGGTACATTTCTGTAAAAAAATAACATTAAGTGCTAATTAGATCCTTCTCCAGCAAACCGGACTTAATTTTCTGAACTTGCTGTTCACTTTCTTTGTTATCTAGTCCTTATGTGTTTTTTCAGGGATTTTTTTTTATTATTATTTTTTTTAATGACATTGTAAAATATAAAACATTTCAGAACACTAAGACTTATTCTGGAAAAACAGTATAACAGAAGTTTTTAGCCAACTATCACTATTTCAGATAGAGATTACACAGTTATGACTACTTGGTGTTCAACAGAGCAGCATGGCTATTACACTTGGCTTTGAGCTGTCCAGCTCTCCTGTTTGATTTACATGTTTGTTAAAACTGAAAATGATGACCACCAAAAATGCATCAATAAATGCATTATCATTGAAAGAAAATGGGAAAAATAAATTATCTGGGTTTCTCCATGTACCTACAACAGTCCTACAAATCTCAGGAATTCAATATTATTCAAGTCTCTGTGGCTGTGTAAAACTAAATAAATCCTGTGACCAGCAGTATGGGTTGTTGTATTGTTGTTTTTTGTTTTACTTTCTGAAAATTAATAAGCAATATTTCTTTCCAGTTAAGCTTCTCAGAAACAAGGATCCAGCTGCAGTGAATTTTCACAACAAAGTATTAACTATGAAAGAAAGTTTTAAAGTGGGAAGTTGACATTCGCTGTCTGGCTATGCTGTTACAAAATTTATACTCTATTAAAAGAAACTTCTAGAAAATTACTTCATTATTTATTTTTTTTTTCTTTTTCGTATCTTTAATTTGAGTTATTGATAGACATTAACATTTCTTTTGTTCATATTTGAGTGCTGAATTATCTTTAATTGCCATGTACATTCTTCTGTCTGCAAGAATTAATAGACCAGTAATGTCAAATTTTGCGCAGATATATTCTGCTTAACATGAAGTATCAAAGACTGAGAAGGGGAGAACTTTACAGTAAGTAAATTAATCTAAATGAAACCTGGAGAATTTTAGGATATTTAATAGAATGGAAGTTAAGAAAAAGAATTCATTTTTTCCTCCTGGGCTTGCCACTTGTGACAAAATTATGTCTTATACAACTTGATACTTTCTCTGGGACAGGAATAATTGTTCATGCTGGAAAGAAAACAATCTTACAAATCTTCTGTTATTATGAGCAAAATATTTTACACACATTTTCTCCCAATCTACTAAAACCCACTTTTTTCTATTTATAAAAATAATACTATACTCACATCGTTCAAAATTCTAATAAGTGTTAATACGTTACAGATCTGCCCAGGACTTGAGAATGTATCCTCACTTGAAACATGCACAAAAACACAAAATACAAATTTGATCATAGGATAGCCTGGTTGTGTTGGCAACCAACAAATTTTAGTCCTTGTAAAGCCAAGCTAAAATCCACTCCCTGCTTCAAGACACTGCAGAAGTGAAACAGCAAACAGCTACTCTTCTGCACCCGTATATGAGAGGGTTCAGTAGCCACACACTGCAAAGGGCAAGAAGTGGAACGATATTGGAAATCTGTACAACAATCTTTTTTTTTTTTTTAATGTATCAGAATCAAATTAACTTTGGTAATAGTTTCTATATTATATCTTTTACTTTGAGTGCCTACAGGCCATGTAAGTCTGCTAGGCTTCAGTGGTATGTCATAATCTTTCTTAAATCCAAATGCATGATTTAAGTCTTACAAAATCTGTCAGCAAGTGTAATCTTTAGGAAAAAAAAAAAAAAAAGTATTTAGAGAAATTACAGCAAATAATTTTGCCAGAGAAATTTTAAACTTCAAAATTAAATCATAATCATAGAATGGTGTGCATTGGAAAGGACCTTGAAGATCATATAGTTCCAAACCCCTGCTATAGGCAGGGACATCTCCCTCTAGGCCAGGTTGCCTGAAGCCTCATTCATCATGGCCTTGAATGTTTCCAGGGTGAGACATACACAACTTCTCTGGGCAATATGTTCAAGCGCCTCACCACCCTTACAGTAAAGAATTTCTTCCTAATATCTACTCTAAATCTACCCTCTTACAGTTTCAACCATTTCCCCTCATCTTGTCATGACATGCCCTTCTAAAAATTGCTCCCCAGCATTCCTGTAGGCCCTCTTCAGGTAATAGAAGGCCATTATAAGCTCCCTCTGAAGCTGTCTCGTTTCCAGGCTGAAGATCCCCAACTCTCAGTCTACCCTTATAGGGTAGATGCTCCAGCTCTCTGATCACCTTTGTGGCCCTCCTTTGGACCGATTCCAATAGCTCAATGGCTTTCTTGTATTGGAGGCCCCAGAACTGGATATGTTACTCCAGGTGGCAACTCACGAGAGCAGAGGCAGAAACACTTCCCTTGACTTGCTGGTCACATTTCTCTTGATGCAGCTCCAGATATGGTTAGCCTTCTGGGCTGCAACTGCACAATGTTGGCACATGTTGAACCTCTCATCAACCGATACTCCCAAATTCTTCTCAGGGCTGCAGTCAAGCCATTCTTCACCCAACCTGTACCTGTGCTTGGGATTGCCCCAGTCCAGATGTAGGACCTTGCACTTGGCCTTGTTGAACTTCATGAAGTTGGCATGGATCCACATCTCAAGCCTGTCCAGGTCCATTTGGATAGCGTCCCTTCCCTCTAGCATGTCAACTGCACTATTCAGCTTGGTGTTATCAGCAAACTTCCCAAGGGTGCACTTCATCCCACTGTCCATGTCACTTACTAAGATGTTAAATAACACCAGTCCCTGCACTGATCTGTGAGGAATGCCACTTGTTATCAGTCTCCCAGTTTTGGAGTTCAGTTGAGCTGTTGACCACAACTCTCTGAGTGTGCTACCCAGACAATTCCTTATCCAGCAAGTAGCCTGTCCATCATATTCATTTTTCTCCAATTTGGACACCAGAATGTCATGTGGGATAGTATCAAACACTTTGTACAAGATGATGTCAGTTGCTTTTCCTTTATCTACTGATGCTGTAACTCCATCATAAAAGGCCACTAAAAGGTAAGTCAAGCATGACCTGCCCTTGGAACCCATGTTGGTTGCCACCAATCACCTCATCTTTATTTTCCATCTGCCTCTGTAGAACCTTCAGGAGAATCTGCTCCATGACCTTGCCAAGAGGCACGGAGATGAGATTGACTGGTAGCTCCCTGGATCATCTTTCTTTTCCTTCCTGAAAATGGGGCTATGTCTTCCCTTTTCCAGTGTTGCCCCTTAAGAAAAAAAAATCTTGTTAAAATGCTTGTTATACTAGCTTTGTTGTTGTTGTTTTCATTTTAGAATCTCTTTGAGTCTGACAGTTAATTAACAGCAAAAAGATCTTGACAAGTCCACACTGGACTATTTTTCTGCATGACTTTTTGGTCCAGCTACCAAAAATAAAAACAACAACGATAAATGACCTATTCATAGCTATAAGCTGAATGTATAGCTGTTGTATCTGATGACAATCCCTCCTTTATTCCTGCCTCCATCATTCTCCTCACAACAGAAGGACGCACTTAGCTCCTGTAATCTGTGTGAGCTGTGTTGTTAGTGGTGCAGCAGGGAGCTACCATTATCTTTTACTTATCAGACATCTGACTGTCACATGGGATAATGTGCTGCATTGTAGCCTCACATAACATGTTTGAGGCATTTCTGTAAATTACTCTATGACATGCTTCACTGCTTCCTGATAAGTGACAAGATAGAAAGCTGATTGAGGAATGTCTTGAACATCATCTCTCTGATCTTATATTTTTCAGTCCTCTTTTTCAAGACAGCTACAGCCTTCATAGTCTCCATTGCACTGGTTAGACTCATAGAATCATAGAATCAGAATAGCTTGGGTTGAAAGGAAACTCAAGGATCAGCAAGTTCTAAGACCCCTGCCACAAGCAGGGTTGCCAGCGCTAGATCAAGTATTAAATCAGGCTGCTGAGGGACCCGTCCAACCTGGCCTTAAGCATCTCCGAGGACTAGACATCCACTACCTCTCATGACAACCTGTTCCAGCACCTCACCACACTCAGTAAATCTTACACTAATTCACAGCCAAAGCCAATGAAAGTTTCAGTGTTATGAGTGTTTTTAAGGTGAAAAGGGACAAAAGTTTTGTAATAAACACTGGGTAATTTGTTGTTGTTGTTCTAGTTCATTCTGTTTCTCTTTCAAACACCAAAATTTTCCCCCTTTTCTCTTTACAAATGAGCTAAAAATTTTAACTTGAATGATACTCATTTTACCTTCATTTGGTGTCTGTCTCTAAATCACAATACCATACAGAGATTTACTTTTTGAGAATTAAATAAAAATGAAACCTTGTAGTTTCATACATTTTAAGCAATTAGAACAAAAACTGGGATTAAATGTGATCACTTCTTAGTGACTACTGGAAGACAAGAAAATACAAAATGCTAACACCGCAGTCTGGAAAATGGAGTATCCTGCAGTTAGGTTTTGCTTGTCTGTGCATGCTTTCTTAATTCCCTTTGTTTTGTATTATTATTAACATTTGCATTTCCCTACATTCCTCAACTTCACTGATCTTTTGTTTATTTTTGGTTCTCTTCTGAATATTTACATTTTCTCCCTTGTGAGAATCTCTCGATTTCCTTGAATCACTATTATATTAAAAACCGTAATTGATAAGCTTAGTTCCACAAAGCATTTTTTTAGTGTGATATGGATGAAAAATGCCAAAGAGACAATATATATAAATATATAGGTATGGGCAGTGACTACTTTAGAGAAGTTATAATACTCCCCACAATAACACAATGACTTCAATGCATTAGCAAGGATGCAGTGTTTGATCTCAGATTTGAACTGTTACTAAGCTAAAAGAGAATCATCAATTGGTAGGAAAACGGGATCTCTGAAACTGAGTTTTATCTTCCTAAGGAAGATACTGTTGTGCACTAATTCCTACAGCATTAGTTGTCAGTTATCTATGACAATACCAGGACTAATAAATCCTTGAAGGGTTTATTGGGTCAGTCATTAGCTAATTATACATTATCAAATATAGAATTAACTTCTACATAGGGAAAAAAGGACTTCTCAGGATGCAAAGACCTCTGAGTTTAAAGTGAACATAGATACTTGGAAAGAAGATTTTGGAAGGTAGCAGGCCTGGGCTAGAGACATTTTATTCAATGTAGACACTTCTTCAGTTTTTCTGTGTTTTTAATTTAGTTTTTTATGATTAGTTTATTTATGATTTACTCTCTCTAGGTTCCTCAGTTATCGTCCATAATATAACAGCAGATCTTGCTGCTAATTTTATTAAAGTTACTATTATCAATAAATTCTTTACAGCTTGTAAATTCTTCTGGAGGTATTCCAAGCTAAAATGTGTTCCGCGTTGGTAGTAAACCCACTGGGCTCCTAGCATGTGAACATGAACATGCACACTCATGCATAAAAAATATACATCCAGAATGACACAATATGAATTAAAAACTACATACTGCATAAATTTGATTTTCTTCTTAGCACCTAGCAAAGTGTTTATTCCATTTGAAGTTTTCCTTATTCTTCAGTTCTCTCAGACTCAGAACCTTAACTTTGTTTATGTTCCTGGGTTGCTTGCCAAAAGCAGTCAGCAGATTAAGCATGCCTCTCTGCAAAAGCACCTCACACCTCACAGCCAGGTGAGTCAGCAGAGCTCTGCAGCTCTGGGTGACATACTCGGCTCTGATGTGGAGTAACACCACCAATCTGCTGAATATTGCACCTGCAAATAAAATAGAAGAAATGAGCCTTCTTTGTTTCACAAACTGAAGCCAAAGGCAAAAGAAGGTGATAACAGTACAGTATGCTGAAGCTTTTTTGTTTTAAAGAGACAGAAAAGAGAGTGAATGCTGGGAGAGAGGAAGTACTCTAAACATCAAATGAACTTTTATGTTATTTTTGGCTCCTCTAGCACAAACTGCTCCCAGAAGTTAATACCAGCTCCTGTACAGCCTGTAATACCAGTTATTCAGTCCTGGATTACCGCTGATTCTGCATAGAGTGCAATGAGCTTGCTGTAAGTTCTTGCTGTGTCTTTGTGTGTTGTTCTCCAACTGTTCTATTGGAGTCATTATCTTTATTAGTTCTAACATTTCCTAAACATTTTCACTGCCTCATCTGTTTTATGACTTTTGCAGTGCATATAATCTGTTATGATTAGCAAAGTAGAGGTATTTAGAGAAGTATTTATGGATTAAATTCTACAAAATTTTCAAGAAGAGCTTGTTTACTGCAAGTGAAATACCAGCCGCAACAACAAAACCAAGAACAGCAGTAAGCATCAGCTCCAGCTGCCTTGTGCTTATGTTTCTTATTAAAACTCTGATAAATCTTTGCTGAAGTCTGAATACACATAAATGAATCTGAAGGCACGCACACCCATCGAAAACAATGGAGCCAGTCATTAACTTCATTTCAGGATGTGCCTCACGTTATATTAACACACCTCCTAGTACTTTTCAGTCCCAATGTGGAACAGCAGGTGCTTTTCCATGAATCATGAATTATACTCAATTACATCTGTTTTTTGGTTGTGTAGTATTGTTCACTGAGGATTAAAATGAGAGTAAGTACAGATGAAGCCTTAACAGACAATAATTTCACCTTAGGTAAAATGGCTCATGTCAGAAGTAGCTTCACCAAAACCCATATCACTGATCTTGACTGCCTTGTAACGTAACCTCTATCTTTCCAAAGCAAAACAGAGTCATTTTATATTTATTTAATACTGTTTCATGCAGTGAGTTCACAACAAGTTCGATGGTTTCTGTTCAAACTGTGGGAGAATTATTACTTCTTGAAAAAAAAAAGAAAAAAAAAGTCAAGTCAAATATTTGTACACATACATATTGAACACTTACTCCAATTACTTCATGCCCCAGCTCTGATTAAAACAAACAAACAAACAAATAAAACACTACAATTTACTATTTCAGGAAAGATTAGTCATTGTGATTGTCATTATTTTTAATAGAAGAAAATGTTTCAGCTGCAAAAGCACCGCATTACCTTATATAGAAACACACCTCCTTGTCTGATGGATAGATCCCCAAGTACTTCTTCAGTTTTAATTTTCTTTGTAGGTGGATTATTGCTATCACTCACAGGTTTGAATGGATGCCTCACATTCATCAGATAATTTTGCTAACAATGATCAACACCATCAAAGCCCTGTGAGTTCCCGTATAGTGTAGCTGTGTAGAAATATTATAGCAGAAATTTCTCTACTACAGGCTGAATCTTTTTCTTTGACTTGGTTACATGTAGTGCAGCTCAGATAAGGTCTGCAGAATAAATAAAATTACCAAGAGAATATGATACACAATTTAATTCAAAGTGAAGCAGTATTTGTAATCAGCTTCCCCTTCACTCAACTAAAAAACTTCAAATCTCAAGCTAGTAGTTTTTCCAGTAGGCATTCAGAAACTGTTGTTGCCCTTCCTCCTGCATCCCTCTCAGTTGTAGGCATCATAACTGTACCCTTCACATTTCAAATCTCTAATTGGTCCCATTAACCATCATCAGTGAGATATTTAATTGCCTCTTCTGAAGTACATCAGCATGTTCAAACTATGTTTCATTTAATGTCTGTCAAACCCCTACAAAGGTCCAGTTACTATACTTCACATTTCTGTGTATTTTTCAGAGCAGCATGTATTATAATGTACTGCATGCTGAGAATTCTCAGGTTATAAAGTACACGACCAAAATTGTTGCTTAAAAGCTTTTGGTGATTGTTCATTCCTCTCAGTCCTAATGCATCAGTAAAAACTTTGGAAGAAAATTACAATGCATAGAGATCTCAGAAAAATCACATTGTTTATTTGTTTATTCACATGTTTAATGTCGAAAATAATCTCACACTTTATTATTTCTATTGAAGCAAGAAATTTCTCATACTGTGCAGAAAAAGGAAAGGTAGTGTTACAGGGATTAATAATGCATCTAATATGAATCTCTCAATAAAATTAAAGATGAAAGAAACAACAAAAACAAAATGAAAGCTGAGACATCAAAACAAAAAAAGCATGGGCATCCTGAATACAGAGTGCCATTTCACTTTTATTACAAATCTTTTGTGTCTAAGCATTGTAACAAAGAATTACAGAAATCCAAAGCAGTTTGGAACCAAATTTGTACACCCATTTATGAATAGATATGTACGTAATTTAAGAAGTTTATCAAATATATAGTCATTACCAATAATTTATTGGTGAAGGAATGTAGTAGCATAATGCAATAGTGTGGCTCCCTGATGCTTCATTTTTCAAGTCCTTATATTCATAGCATATAATTTTGCAAAATATTAATGATTTTGGATGACTTTTTTTCTTATGACAGATGCCTGCCTGAGGCTGTTTCTTTGGTGGGCAACAATCAATCAAACAACTGAACTATTCTAGGGAATTGAATTAGGAAGAAATTAACATAAAAATATTCACAACCTTGTTTTATAAAGTAGAACCATGCTTTGAAGCTCAAACCTCATGTTTGAAATGAGAGTGTTTTTTCTAACATCTTTATAAAATTTGAAGAAATTTGAACAGATCTAAACATGGGGGCATGGGGGAGAACTCATGTTTGCATTCTCAGGAAAAAAAAAAAAAAAAAAGCTTTGCTAGAGCCTCATTTGGCCTAATATAGTTCTTAGTGTGGTACAAAGAACTGTACATGTTCTAGGCCTGAAACCAACTGTGGATGCTACACATCATCTGACTGTATTGTCTAAAGGAGATGGACCAAGATGATAAACAGGTAACAAACTTTCTTGGCTAGGTAAGGAGCCAAAATCTCCTTTGTGGTTAATGAATATCCTACTAGGATATTATACTAGGATAATAGAAGGAACGTCAGAGAGATAAGTATCAAAAGCATTCACTAAACATAGTCACTTAGTTGGAAATACTAACCCCCTTCTTTATCTCTAGACATGTCTTATCCACAGAAAAATAATTTCTAGGGGACAGTGAGACCACTGTTAGTAATGAAATGACACTTTATTAGTAATAATAATCACTAAGTAATACTTCAGCATTCTATGTTCTTGATAACCTAACCATCTCTTTTGGTGTGAAGTGGAGAAAAAGGAACTGAGCAACTGAATAAATGAATGTTGATGGATGGGGATAACCTAGCAATGAAGGAATAGGAAAACTTTGGTTTTGCCGTAGTCTTACCTGCATGCTTTAGACAGAAAAATGATAAGGTAGTAACAGGCAGGTACTGCTTAGAAAAACATGGGCTATTCAGCCTATAGAAGCTGAAGAGATACCCAGCCCTGTAGAAGGGTTGGCTGATGTAAATGTAAAGCTGTTACTTTTAAAAATCATGATGATGACAGATGAGGCATATATTCTAAAATGGTAAGTGACGTATCCGCCAATTAACCCGACTTATCCCGGGACCTCGACCATCCGGGGGAGAGAAAGACAAACATGGATGCCATAATGTCTTCTCTCAATTTAATGCTGCGTCACATACCTTATATACCATCCTAAATCCCGCGCAGACGCATACACCCGCTACGCAAGACCCGATGCACGCGAGAGAACCTATACACACACCTACCTAAACCGCCCGCCCGCTGACTCTTAACCTACAGGCATAACTTAGCTATTCTAGAACACTCCATCTACTCAGAACTACTGTATGCACTCATAAATCCTTGCAACTCAGTACCCCAACAGTAAGGACAATTTGAAGAACTATCAGGTGGTCAAAGTAAGCACCATCCCTGGTAAGATGGAGTATGTATGTCCTGCTGGCATCCTTTTATGAGTACGAACATGACAGGAAGCAATCACAAACATTCAGCACAGATCTACAAAGGTAAATCATATCTGACTAATATAATTGCCTTCTGTGAAGGAATGACTGACTGTGAAAATAAAGGAAAACAGTTCCTGCAACTTTCACTTCAGTGAGGTATTTGGCAGTGTATTTCACATTATCATTTGGATGTTGAGGATATGTGGTGGGATAAATCATTTTTTAACTGGACTGAAAAGTGGCTCCATCACTGGGTTTCAACAAAATATTCAACTGCTTGAGGTCATAAGACTGTTACAGAATAAAGTACCCCAGGGTTGCAGATAGCAGAGTTGGTGTAGTTCAATATCTTCTCTTGGATGATGAGACAGAACACTCCTTCAGAACACTTGTGGAGGAAGTGTTCAATGCACCAGATGATCCAGATTCAGTACTGGGACCAAAGAAATCTGAAGCCTGTGCCAACAGAAGCTTTGTGAAGTTCAAGAAGAAATGCTAAATTCTACAAGTGAGGTGGAATACCCTCACAAGTATGGCTAAGCAGTATCTTCTTTAAAGTGTTTGGGTGTTTCAAGCTGAATATGAGGAGAAGTGAATTTGAGATAAATTGCATATTGAGCTACATTTGTGGAATGAGTCCAGTACTTTGTGAGTCACTCCACATATCATTGACAAGGCTGCAATTGGAGCACTACATCCAATTTTGGGCTCTACAGCTCAGTATGAGTGTGAGGAAAATAGAAAGGGTCCATCAGAAAGCAAATGATGTTTAGGGACTTAGAGCATGTGGCCCATAAGAAATGGAAGAGCTTGCATCTATACAGTCTGGCAAAGAGGAGGCTGAGAGATAATCTAATAGTGCAGTTACAAAGATGACAGGGTTAAACACTTTAGTGGCAGACTCTAGAATCATAGATTCATGGAATCACAGAATCATAGGATGGCTTGAGTTGGAAGGGACCACAAGGAACATCAGGTTTCAAACCACCTGCCACAAACAGGGCCACCAACCTTCAGACCTGGTACTAGACCAGGTTGCCCAGGGTTCCATCCAACCTGGTTTTGAACACCTCCAGGCACGGAGCATCCACAGCCTCTCTGGGCAGTCTGTTCAAGCACCTCAGTACTATCTCTGTAACAACAGACAGGAAGCAGTTGCCACAAATTAAGACTTTGAAAATTCAAATAGGACTATAATAAAAGCTTTCTCATTATGCAAGTAACTTAAGATTGAAACAGAATGAGAAGTGTGAAATCTTTATCTTTCAAAGTTTACAAGGCACAATCAGAAAAAAACACACTGATGTTAATTTCATTTTACACAGCAGATAGAGTATGTTGACTTCCAGGTATCCCTACATATCCCATTTTTTAAAAGCTTTCCCACGAATTATGTTGAAATCTCTATTTTTCATGCCATTTCCACAAATTAATTTTACTTAGGGGAAGGCTCATTGAATTCTAAGTACTGGACATCAGCTATGGCAAGCAAATTGATCCTCTGTAGAGGGAACATCTACTACTTATGTCTTATCCAAATCCTCTCCACAGAGTTTGACTTGCTTTCAGGATCTTTCAGTTTATATAGATGAACTGCTCTGTGAACAGGAGATTTTGTGACAGCGTTTTTTCAGGAGGAAATAACTGGTGGATGTAATCACTAGGGTAAAGAAGCAAGTTGTAGTGATTTACAAGATTCTCAGAGATTCCAGAATTTCGAGGTTAAAAATAGGGATTTATAAAATAACCTGTTTCATTGAAAAAGTTGGATTACAATATAAAAGTGAATCAACAGTGCCACACCTTTGGAAAGAGGTATGAATCTTAATTAAATATGACACCACATTGAAAGGTATAGAATAGGCATGGAGACAGTAAACATTTCTCCTGCTCTCTCCTGCTCTGTTAAAGTCGCAGTTGGATTTCTCCTTTCCAATTTCAGGTACTGCAGTTTGTGAAAGATATAAACTTGAAGAGAGCTCAGTAGAATATTAAAAAAACTGGATTCTAGAAAACAAAACTAGAGATAACTCAAGACTAAATGAATTAGGACTCTTTAGCTCAAATAAATAAAATTAAAAATAATAATAATATTTTTTAAAAAAGGGGGAGTTTATTTAGGTATATAAAAGGCTGCAAGTACAAAAATAATAATAATAATTATTATTAAAAAAAAAATTCTCTGTGCCCTGTTAAATAAAAGAACGGATTAATTTAAAATGTAACAAAAACTGAGATTGGAATCAGAGTATTAGTAAGTGTTATTGTAAGTAAAAGTAATATGATGAGAATAGTTAAGTGCTAGAATAAAATTTTCAGGAGATTGTGGTATGATATATGTGAACTATTAGCATGCAGAGATGTTGTTCAGGGAGGAGATGATAAGATAATGACTGTTTCTTTTTATTTTTTGTTTGGGCTAAATGGTAAACCATCAAGTTGCCTGTTCTGTACAATACATTCAGAGTACTTTACAGTGCACTTAATACAATACTTATATTGTAAATATTGTATTATTATGTGAATTATTTTCTAATTGTTAATTGTAATAATTTTATACTAAGAAAAGATGGTGTTATAATTCTCCTTTGAATTTGTTTGAGTTCTCTCTTCCATTTGTCTTGTCTAATGTACTTAGAATCATACGACCTACAAGATCATCTAGTCAACTGTCCTCCCATTACCACTGCTACCACAGGCACTAAACCAGATCTCGCAGCTCCTCATCCAGATGCCTCTTGAACACTGCCAGGGACGGCGACTCCACCACCTCCCTGTGCAGCCATTCCAATGCCTGACCACTCTCTGAAAGAAGAAGTTCTTCCTTATGTCTAACCTAAACCTCCTCTGGTACAACTTGAGGCCATTTCCCCGGGTCCTGTTTGTTGCCAGGGAGAAGAGGCCAAACCCCTTTTCACCACAACCTCCCTTCAGGAAGTTGTAGAGTGCGAAAAAAGAAGTAACTGTATCTTGGAATCATGAAAATTCCCATTATTTTTCTTGCACTGAGAACTTCATAAGTGATTTTGAGTCACACACATCCAAAACATTTTCATAGCTGAGGTATTTTTGACAAGCTTCTGCTCATGAGGAGAAGTACATATAATAAAACATTTAAGATGAAAACAAGAAGTGATTTCAGTTCATGGATACTTTTCAAAAATTTTTTTCTCCAATCAATAGACTTAAGGAAACACTTCTCACCCATGAGCTATTTCTGAATGGTAAAAAATAGATATATTTAAAAGGAAATTAAAAAGGAAACAATGTGCTAAATAAAATATTATTTAAGAATCATGAGCACAATTAAGGCTGTAATGAACATATGTGACTTGCACCATTTTCAGTTTAATTTACTACAGTTGGTTCTTTGCAGAGTCTTTCCCCTTTATCAACTTAATTTATTTCTGTAGTTCTCAACAATTCTCATTGTAAGCTAATACTATTGGAGGGAGGGAATGGGGAAGAAAGTGGGGAGAGGCTGTCAAAGCCCAGTTCAGGTGCTTTTAGCACACAAGGAATTGTTTGTCTCTGATTTTGGAACACACTATTTCACATGTCCAGACAATGTAAGATTGTAGTCATAGTCCAAGCTCACATGCTGCTGTCGAGATGGTTGAATAGAACAACTACTTTTTTTTTTTTCTTTTTTTCTTTTTTTTTTCTTTTTTCCTTTTGGCAAATACTCTGTGTACCAAGAAATATATTGTTCACTTCTTTAAAAAAAAAAAAAAAAATTGAAATCCAAGTTAAATTGAATGAAAATTCAAAATCAAAAAGATATTCCACATTTTTTAAAATTCTGAATATTTCATTTTGACATCAGCACTTAGGGTTTTTTTTTAATGTGGAAGAAAACCACTTTTGGAAGACAGAGGAAAAAGTCACTTTCCACCTGCCTACCTGTGCTTCATACGCAAAAGTGCATGATTAAAAGCCCACTCTCTTAACAGAGCATAAACTTTTCACTCAATATCAAATACTCTTTTTTTTCATAGGTTATTTTGCTTTTGTTTGCCTGTTTGTTTTAAATGACGTGTAATGTTTTGCAGACAGCACAATTCAAAAGTGGCATTTCTCGACTGAGCTGAATCATTGGATATGTCAGGGCTGCGTAGCTGCAAACTTCATCACATCCCAGATACTGGCTTCCTATCTCAGGTGAAAACCTCTGTATAAGTTGGTCAGAGCAAAACAATCACTATAAGTTTATCCTGGGACTCAGAATCTACAAAGGTCTCTTATCATTAGCAGTTCTCCTGTACAGGGCAAATACAACCCAAGAGCTGCATGGGAATTCACACCTGGCATTTCATCCATATTTTGTATTACTGACCACTTGAATCTAATGACATTCAAAATAATGTAATTCTGTCACTGACCATCTAGAGAGTTTGTAAGTGAAATGAAACAAGCATGTATCATAGAATCATAGAATCACAGAATCACTGAACCATAGTTCATAGAATCATAGAACATCCTGGGTTGAAAAGAACCTCAATGATCATCTAGTTTCAACACCCTGCTATGTGCAGGGATGCCAACCAGCAGCCCAGGCTGCCCAGAGCCACATCCAGCCTGGCCTTGAATGCCTGCAGGAATGGGGCATCCACAACCTCCTTGGGCAACCTGTTCCAGTGTGTCACTACCCTCTGTGTAAAAGACTTCCTCCTAGTATCTAATCTAAATCTCACCTGTCTTAGTTTAAAACTACTCCCTCTTGTCTTATCACTATCAACTCATGTGAACACTCGTTAAGTACTATGTAAGTAATATCATTTAAATTCATTTCTTATACTATCTCCTCATCCCATGTTTGTTGAACTTCACTTACATGTTCCCTGCAGAGATGTATTAACATCACTGTTTTATTTTAATGGTATTACAACATCTCCCCAGACTTGCCCTGAGACTGTAGCACTACCGTCTTCTGTATCCTACATTACCATCTCACATTGCCACAGATTTTATTTTTTTTTTCATTTCTAGCAAGGGACAATTCTCACTATATTATTTAGCACCTTGAGTCCAAGTCTTTTACTAATGAATATGTGTTGCATCAAAGTAACTAAAGTTTCCTGAATCTAAGCTACACAGCAGAATCAAGTGTAATTGTGATAAATCCTAGGGAAATCCCTGGAGCTCTCAGCTGTGCTCTGCAGCATTGACCATCCTCCACAGAGCACAGCACCCAACCTCCTTGTTGTAAAACACTGCTACCACAAATGGTAATGCTCTTGACCATCCTCTTTGTAACTAGGAGTCAAATCAGAAACCAGTTCTCAGGAAAGTAGGATCCAGATTTTTTTTCTGTTTCATAGGAAAAAAAGAGGCACCTACTACATGGGGAACATTCTCATCTCAAGGCTATTTCCATTTTTACCTCAAGTAGTCTTTGAACTAGTGAAACAGAAATAGGAACCCCAGTTTCCTTGCCTTAAGGTGAGTGCTCTAATCGCTTAGTTAAAAGCTTTGTTCGTGCTTCCTTGAATTATTTTCTCACCAGAGAGGCTACAACTTGATGACTGGAGAATAGCCAGATAGTCTCCAGCATGTCTAATGAGTAGATACACTTTAAACAGATGACACAGAATTAAACCTATGGCTACATGAAGAACTGAACCCAGATTTTTCAAATTTAAGATGAAGGTTACAAAGTTTTACCATTGTTTTTTAAATTAGAAGAGAGCTTTCTTTTCTTTAAGTAATGATTGAAAGCACCAACCTGGCCCTCAGTGACATAGCCATGGATACTTAGAGGGACTTTGTAGTACAGATGAGAAGAAAACAAACAGGTACAAAAAGAGTCCTGTCTCAAATCACAATGTTATTTTTCATGTAGTACATTTTATTCTCTTCCAAAATTGCATTCGTTTCTGCTCTCTAAAAATAAAAAATACCGAACTATAAAAATGTTAAGGTAAAATACTTTCACACCTTATGCATCCTACCCCAAATATTCAAGTCGTGTTGCATCTTCTAAACAAAGGGATAAATATTGATGTTGCATGGCTTGTTACTTCCATTACTACTGAAGAAACAACATAGCTAAACACAATGAGCTGAAGTCTACAATCATTTATGCATTACACATAAAATCATTGGTTAAAGTTTAGTGACACGCATCCCTGAAAATTTCTGATAACAATAAGTTCATATGGATCACAAAATGAAGTACAAAGATAATAAGTTTAACTTTCAAGTCTAATCAGGTCAGCCAGCCTTTTAGCTGTGAGAATGATGAATATGAAGAGCCACTATTCATTCAAATTTCAGACCTGAGGATAAGTTTAGAGGCTGGAAAAACGTTTGCAAATTTTTACTGGGAGTAGTAATGAATTTACAAGCCTGGGTTGCTTAAATTCATTTTTGTTGAGCAGAAATCTATTTTTAAAAGCACCACTGTGGAGTCTCAATGGTTTTATTCACAACATATACACTTTTGCAAACAGATTGAATTCTAATTGTATAAATTTGTCATTTCCAAGCATTTGAAGCTGTATTTCTTTCTTTGAATGCACACAGTGATCTCCTCGGCTTCAAAGAAAATAGCGTGCATGTCCCTGGTGACAGGCTTCTCTGTATTACAGGCAGGAGGAGGCTGGTGTGGAAGTATAATTGATATAAGTTTTGAGTGGCTGAAGTCTCCAGGACTGGGCTCTGTATCTGAAAAAGGAAAATAGAGGCTAACTCCAAAAAGTATTTACATATGACAAGAAATGATTCCTGTACTGAATCTAGTTCTGTAACTCAGTCAAAAGGGTTCAGCTAACATCATAAAGTATGAGAGTTAAGCTCAAATAGTTTATGAATAGCAACTGCAACAAAGACTGAATTTCTTCTTTGCTACTCTGTCAAGGGGTATACGTTATTGCTTATAATATTTAAAAAGTCATTTTTGGAGTTGAGGTATTAAAAGCTTAACAGATAAAAATATTTTATAAAATATTAACTACCCTAATAGAAAGACACATTGGGTGCCCATTTTATTTAAACATTTTAATTTTCATACGAGTCCTTCAGGGCAGCAAGAATATTATGTTATTAAAAATGAGAAGAATTATAATAGAATGCATTGAGGGAACAATGACTTAATAAAGTATCACAAAGAATATGTGAAAAATAAAAGGGCCAAGTGATTACCTGAGTAACCAGTAGGTACATGGATATATCTTTATTATAAATTTCTCATTAGATCATTTAGGGACAGAGTTCATTAGTAAAGAGTCCTACACAGAAAATGTCATTTTTTTGTGAAGACCCATTACTACTTTATGCCTTATGGCTAGATATTTCTGAAAGCTTTTCAATCTGCAATAATGACTAAGGAAGTTTTGCACAAAGTTATAAAATGCTAGTTGAGAAAAGACATCAAAAGTTGATTTGCCATGTGACAGTGGTCCTTTCTCTTAACAAGACTGTATTAAAAGATGGTTACAAATACTCTTCTTCCCCATCCTAACACATGAT
>JAPSGF010000084.1:1761014-1786482 GCA_035772895.1 Perdix hodgsoniae
GAGGGGAGGGGAGGGGGGTTAAAGCTCTCTGTTGATGCACCTCTTATTCATGATTAAAACCTGTATCTTTACAGGGGAAAGAAAAAAAAGGATAAAAATTCTCCTGAAAAAATGAACCTAATTTTACCGACGCATAATTGAATTTACAAATTTAAGCCCAGTGTTACTTTACCAATAACTTTCAAATTCATAGTCACCAAAGACAAAAGACCAAAAAAAAAAAACACCCAATAGTTGCTGTGGCTAACAAACATTTGGTTAGACTCATACAAGGCTAGGCTATGTTTTCTTTCATTTCCGAATGGAGATAAAAAGTAAAATGAAATTTATGTAAATAATATGAACTTTCAGACTATATTCCTGAACGAAATAACAGACTGGATAAGGTTAAATGTTCTGCTATGAATAAGCAAGTTTTCCCCATTTAATGTTGTGGTGTCAACTTAGAGTGTTTTCTTGTTGTTATTGTTTTGTTTTTCTGTATTTATGTGAAAATGGTGGTATGTTTGAGCATTTTGGAACACTTAAGAAAGTACCACTAAAGAGAGTAACTAATTTAAAAGCAGCCTCTCCCACCCCTTATCCCCAAAACCTATGCATTTAGTTTCCATGTGGTGCAGAGACAGACATCTAAATGAAAATCTAGTCCCTCAGCTAGTTTTTTCATACTCAGTGAATGAATATGATCTACAAGCTCTTCCTCTGCTTTCTCAGAGTTTGTTGCTCACATTCAAGATCAGCTCTGATA
The DNA here is from genome assembly GCA_035772895.1 of Perdix hodgsoniae. Classification (NCBI taxonomy): domain Eukaryota; kingdom Metazoa; phylum Chordata; class Aves; order Galliformes; family Phasianidae; genus Perdix; species Perdix hodgsoniae. Next base: position 1,761,763 of record JAPSGF010000084.1, read on the forward strand.
ACCTCAGAGCAGACGTCTGGGAGAAAAGTGAAGTTAATGACAGAATGTTGAGGAGGCTCAGCTAGGGCTTCATCCCCTGATGCCTACGCTGGGCTGCTGGTTAGCCTGTGTTGGGAAGGCCTTGTCTGGCTGCCCTAACTTCTGGGCAGGCCTTGGATGATTTTGGCTCCCCAGATTTGCTCTGTTCAACAGTTCACCCAGAGACTGAGCTGATGGTGAGGGGATCCATAGGTCTGCACATCCTGCTCCTTCCTGTCAGCCTGCCTCCTGACAGCTGGAAAGGGGTACAGATTCCTGGTGTGGAATCCTATCTGTGTAAGTCATAATACAGAGATAAATACACTTAAAAGGTCGTAATACGGAGATAACTGCACTTAAAAGGGCAGTTGCCTCTTCCAACCCCTCCTCAAAATCTTTTATACAGTAGCGTTTTGGTTGTATAAATTGAGCAGGATGAAGAAATTAAGTTTGGGTCTTTACAGGTGAAATCTGACCAAAAAAAAGGAAAACACTATAACGACAACAAAAACACTGGGTCACGCCTCACCTCTCCTTCAGAAGCTAAGTGTAAACAGTTGGCCATAAAGAACCAGGTCACAGGGCCATGGACTGGAACGGTATTTCTTATACTATTAAATTGGTAGCATAGCCTCTTGAAAGGCTTTGGCACAGGCTAGCTAATATTCTTCTATAAAGCATAGGGATTAAAAGGGGTTCAGAGTAATTCCTAATAGGCAGTTTGGATGCAGCTACCCAGTTTTGGAGCTTAGAGTTCAGCTGAGGTATACAGTTATAATCTCCCTCAGGGCTGAGAAACAGCCTCTGGCCAATTTTACTTTCAAGTGCCCCATGAATGCAAGAAGCACAAAGCAAGCAGAAGTCATCAGAAGTGAAGAAAAAAGGCAAAGGGCAAATCTCTGGCCACAGTTATTGACATTAGTGAGTTTTCACTCTTTATATTTCAACATCATTGGATGAAAAATTATTGAAGCTGTCCAAAGCTCAAGGACCAAAATCCCTGGACATTGCCAAACTAGCTAGATACTGTAGAAACTGTACATACTTATGTAGTGTCATTGCTATTATAGAGCTGGCATACCACACTGTTACTCAAACCTGCACATTATGGCCTTGCCTTAGTATACAGGCAATTTGCATGTCAAGATGTTTGCAAAATAAGCGACTCTACCATCTACATCAGTTGCGGTCCAGATAACAGGTTTCTAAGAGAACTAGCATTGTTTGTTTCTGATGCCATAAGGTACACTGAGATTGTAAAGAAAGTATAGGAAACAAAGAATGTGAACGTATAGTCAAATTACAACTGGAGTTGGGCACTTTGAGTTTAGGATAAAGAAGATCCTTTCTGGTACCCATTATGTCTAGGTGTGTCTATTGGGCAGACCAGGCTGCAATAGAAAGAGAGGTAAACTACTAGATGTTTGAGACTCAGTGCTGCCAGAATTATGATGGATGGATTTCTATGATATAGAGGAAGCTTATAAAACATAGTCAAGTTTCAACGCTTGTCATGAATTTTTGTATCTCTGGTTGTTTACTGAAACATGGGTTTCCAATTTTTTTCTGCACAAACATTCACTCATTTAAATTAATAGAGGTTTCAGTTCCACTTTTAGCAACAGGGGCCCAAGGCTTAAAAGCTGAGCTCACAGCAAGATGATGATATTTAAAAAACAAGTTTTTGTGTTTTTTTTTTTTAAATAAGCTACTGAGCATCTATTTTATTACATATTTTAAGAGTTTTCAGTGTATTAAATTAAACATAAATGCAAGATTGACAAAATGCCAAGGGTGGAAAAATGCACAAAAGGAAAAACAGCAATAAAAAATGTAAGTTCACTGCTTTGGAGTATAGTATAACAGGACAGAGCTAGATATGATGATGTTGTTAGGTTTCTTCCCTACACTCGGTTCTGAGGAAAAATATGTTAGAGTTAATAAGACTGGATTAATGGCAAATTCCTATGTCCTGGTGCAGGACAAGGTTATGACCCTGGTTAATGAGGCTGTAACTGGTGAACACAAGTGTGAGCAGAGTCACACTGTGTTGCCCGTGCCATGATCTGAGAGCAGCCAAGCAACCCTGCACTAACTGCCATGCTAAGTAAGTCTCCATGAGCTCCCCAGAAATAAAATGCCTAAAGGAGATGATAAATGTCTCATCAGAATAGCAGTAGGCCACAGAAATATATTTCTGTGGACACTGTAATGTTGTAACATTCTCTAACACCAACAGAAGCTTTCAAACTGGGAGGTTTACTTCAAGCTGTTGGTTTACATAATTCCTGTCCTGACAGTTTTATATAATTACATTTATACTGGCATTTGTTTTGCTTTGTTTTATGGCACATTTCTTACACTTGGAGAGAAACTGAGAAAAAAAAAGTCCTTCTTGAGGGACAGAGGAAGAGCATAAAACACTGATGAGGCAGACTGCAGCCAGAACTGAAATGTAAGTAGGAAATAGGTGTTGAAGGTGTCCTGAACAGGGGTAAGTGCTTCAGCAAGAGATGGGATGCACTCATTGAGCAGACTTTCAAAAGCATGGGGAACGCAAATAAAATGGTTAAAATTTGGCTGGGGCTATTCCATCTGCTTAGAAGTGTAGAGTCCTTCTTGAACCCAGACTGATTCCTCCTGCACCATGCAGTTCACGGAAGAAATTTGTTCTGTGCTATTTTTCTGTGGAAAAGTTGAAATAATGCATTGTTTGTTTGGAACTGTCTAAAAATTACTCCACATAGCCTTGATGATTGGCAAATGTGGGAAGTGTGAACTGTGAGTGCAACCTAAAATGATGCAGACTTTAAACAAGAAAAATATAAACTGTTTAGAAAACAGAAACTGTTCATGAAGAATGTATGTATGGAAAAGGGCCTTCTGCTTGAACTAGCTTTAACAATGGAACACATTAACAGGTATGAAAAAAATCAAAATATCTTGGGCTCTTTTCCAGCCTAAATGATAAATGTATAAAGGTGTATTCATAACTTAATTTAAAATGTTGCAGTTGATGAAGGTTATGCCATAAAAGAATGCATAATTTCTGACAATCAGGACAAAAGCATCTAAACAATTTCAGAGGTTTGTAACATCCACTGTGCTTACTTCTATGAAACTTTTAAACACATATTTTAGGATATAGTCATTTTTAGATACACATTTTTACTTCAAATTCAATTTCTAATTCTACAGACCTCTGAATGCCGCATCCTGAACTGCTGTAAACCAGCAGCTCACAGACACCTGAGTCTGAGACTGTAGTCCCTGAATTTATGAAACATGCAGTCTTAACCAACAAAATAGTATAATTGCACATATAATTCACAGTGAAAAATAACTGGTCAGTCTTAGAATGTCACACCACTGAACAAACTCTTTTCTCCCTTCCATTTATGATCTGATGCCTTTGCCTATGTTAAAAAATTAATGAGAAACAAAATACTCTCCAAGAAAGATAGGCATATAAATATTTGAATGGGAAAATTAAAGGTTCGTTTGAAGTAAACACATGTCTACATAAGAAATCCAATATTTGACCCATGTAAACCTAGGCATGAAATTTTTACCATGAAAAATGGGAAGTTGCATGCCTCTATCATGAGAATAAAGCAACAGCATTATTTTTCTTATTTAAGCAAACCCAAAGACTGGACTGTAAAAAAAAGTCTAAGTTGGGGAGTCAAAAGTGAAGATGGCTGTATCCACAAGCACTGAAAATAGAAATATTTATGTCTATATGACAAATGTATTTCCACTGTGAATAGATAAAAAATGGTGCTTTTATATGACTCACATATGAATCAAAGAATTACATTATGTTTTTTCACAAAGTGTCTTAATATTCAAGTTCTTCTCAGAAGTTCCCATTATGAGAGCTTTCTGAAGAACTAAGGTTACAATCCCATCCCTAACACAATCTTATAGGGAAACTGTGCTCACATCAGCTAATTATTTCTGAGCCTTGATTTCATAATGTGCAAAATAATATGTAAAATATGTACTGGCATTAACTACTACAGATGGTAGAGTTTAGATTTGACATATTTTAGGAAAAGATGGACTGCTACCATCAGGCAATCTTCTGTTTTATGTAAGACAAGCCCTAGCCTACCTTCTAGTCAATTCTTAGGACAACCCACTACTGCTGCTGCAGCCAGATGTGGACAGACAACCACAGCTAGGAGTCCCCTCATCTAACATCAACATTTCAATGTGTTGGTGATGGTAAAAGACAGGCACTTCTTAGGGCAGCTCATCCCTTTCTAAAATGAGATGTGCAATAGGTGAGCGGAACAGCCCATGGGAAAGGCCAGTTTTGTCTGACCACGGGGAAATCCAGAGCTCAGATCGCACAGAGGTTTCTGAATTTAGACGAGCGGACGCTCATTTCCTTGAGGGAAGAAGAAATTCTCGGATAGATACAACCAACCCTCCAGCTAAAGCCAGAGGGCTTTTCTTATCATGGAAATCACTTTTATTTTGCTTTCTTTTCAGTTGCAGGGCTCGCTTGGCGGTGCTGCTTGAACCCTCTCTCTCCGGATAGCCCGGCCTCGCCCACACCGAGCGGTCTCCGTGCCACAGCGAGAGGCCAGCCACGAGGCGCTGAAATCAGACTCTCGGGCGTTGGGGGACAGCGAGGCCGGACCGGACAGTGACGCCGCGGAGCCCCACTACAGCCGCCGCCACCGGGCGCAGCGCAGCGCGGCGCGGCCAATGAGCGGTGCCGGGGCGGGCTCGGGAGCGGCGCCGCCGGTACTTAGGCTCTGCCGGAGGGGCTGAGCAGCCTACAGAGGAGCGGGGCGGCGCGGGCAGAGGAGCCGGGCGCGTTGTGGGGAGGACGGAGCTCACCTCCTCTGCGGCGCCCATGGGGACAGGACGACTTTAAAGGAGTTTGGGGGGGGGTTCTGACGACCCGCTGGGCGACCACGGGTACGGAGGGGGGTGAGAGGGACTCATTTTGGGGACAAAGGGTGCTTCGTTTTTATTTATTTTTTTAATATTATTATTTTTTCCCCCTCCTTGCGCGGTCTTGGCCGTGGCTTGAGCGGGTGGCAGCTGCGAGGCCGCCTGCTGCTCCAGCATCTTTTTCTCACATACAGCGGCTTGGCTTGGCTGCGAGCGGGCTCGGGACCCTCCGGGCCGGCGCTCCCTCTGCCCTCTCCTTGCGGAGCTGAGAGCGGAGGCTCCCGAAGCAACTCCGTCCCCCGCGCGGAAGCGGCGGGCGGCGAGGAGCCGCCTTCTCCTGCGGCGTGGGGCTGGGCCGGGGAGCCGGGAGCCCCGGGGCACTGCCCTGCCCTGCACCCCGAGAGCGAGGGGGAAGGATCAGCGCTGGGAGTTTCCCCCTCACACGGAGGGGAGGGATGGAGCGGGGGAGGAATGGGTGTTCGGGGCGGAATCGCTGAAGTCTTTTGTATGTGTCTTTATTATTATTATTTTTTGTTCTTTCTCTCTTCCTTTCCCTTTCTCTCTTCCTTTCCTTCCCTCCGTTTGCACTCTCGTTTTCTCTGTCCCTGCCCACCCCACCCTTCCTCCAGATCCGGCGATTCCTGCCCTCGCCTCGCCCTGTCATTGATGGGAAATCAACTGGATCGCATCACCCACCTGAATTACAGTGAGCTGCCTACCGGGGACCCCTCGGGGATCGAGAAGGACGAGCTGCGCGTCGGGGTGGCTTACTTCTTTTCGGATGAAGAGGAGGACCTGGACGAGCGAGGCCAGCCAGAGAAGTACAGCGTGAAGGGCTCCGGCAGCCCTGGCCAGGAGACGCCCACCCACCACCTCCACCACCAGCTCGTGCTGAACGAGACTCAATTCTCCGCTTTCCACGGCCAGGAATGCATCTTCTCCAAGGTCAGCAGCGGCCCCCAGGCTGGGGACCTGAGCGTCTACTCGGTGTCAGCGCTGCCTGCCCTCTGCAAGCCGGGGGACCTGCTGGAGCTACTCTACCTGGGGCCGTCGGAGCAGCCGCCGCCGCACTGGGCAGTGTACGTGGGCAGCGGGCAGATCATCCACCTACACCAGGGGCAGATCCGCCAGGACAGCTTGTACGAGGCGGCCGCGGGCAACGTGGGCCGGGTGGTGAATAGCTGGTACCGCTTCCGCCCACTGGTGGCTGAGCTGGTGGTGCAAAACGCCTGCGGGCACCTGGGCTTAAAAAGCGACGAGATCTGCTGGACTAACTCCGAGAGCTTCGCCGCCTGGTGCCGCTTCGGGAAACGGGAGTTCAAAGCCGGGGGGGAGCTGCAGGCTGCTGCCGGCACCCAGCAGCAGTACTATCTCAAGATCCACTTGGCGGAGAACAAAGTGCACACGGTGAGGTTCCACAGCCTGGAGGATCTAATACGCGAGAAGCGCAGAATCGATGCCAGTGGCAAACTGAGAGTGATCAAAGACCTGGCTATAGTGGATGGGAAAGAATAGTGCACAGCGGGGGTACATGGCTTTCTTCCTTCTGCCCTGCTGGGGTGCCCAGCCTGCCACAGGGGCAGCCGGCTGCACCCTCTTTCCATGGGACGCGACTGAAAGCAGGATCCATGGCAACATTCCAAACAAACAGCGTTCTTTACACCCATAGCCAGTATTTTGTTTGGCTTTCAATAGTGTTAATGCTGAAAGAGCGCATGAGAGAGAGGAAGAAAAGAGGGGGGAGGTGCACGAATGCTGTTCTCTCAGTGTGTGGACAAAGTCTCTCCTGTTGATCGATGTTGACCATTCTAGCAACATGCTAATAAAATTTCAAATTGAAATTTTTTTAATTTTTATTTCATGGCTTTAATCCATGACAGATTTTAAATATTGGGGGCCATGGATGTGGATTTAGCTAAATGAGTTCTTAGCTAACGTTTGCCTTGCAGCCAACCAAAAGCATCCATTGTACTTCCCTAGTTGGAAGAGGTTGCAGGTGGGGGAGTTGTAAATGCTTGTTTGCTTTGTTTCTCAACACTGTTGCTTCAGCCCATAGCTACAACCCAAATTTTGTCCCAGCCAACTTTAACGAGACATCAGCAGGGGAAAATACTTTCACATTTCTGGTTGAAACTGATCACATTTAAAATAATGTCTTTGCTTTCTGTCTGCAGCTCTCTGCTGAATGTTATCATAATTTCTAGGCTGCTTCCACCACCACTTTTTAATATTCTTTTTTTTTTTTGTGAAAAGTTGGTGAGCAGCTGTTTCCTTGAAACTAAATTTGCTGGTTGAAGGTGTATTTTGGAGAACAGTGTACTCAGTGTTGGTCCTTGGAGATCCAGCAGATCTAGACTCTTATGCTTGGGCTGTGGGTTTGTGTCGCTGTAGTGACTCTCATTGCAACACTGCATCACTACCTCTTCATGCACAAATCAACAGAATCCTGCAAGAAACAAATAGGTTTGAATTCTGCATGTTGTCTTCTTAAGCAGCAATTTATTACATATTTACAGTTCTACTTGAAGTATATGTAATGTGGCCAAGTTCATTTTGCATTTCAAATTCTAAGCAACTAAGAATCCCATTCAATCTTAAGTTTAAGAATCCACAGCTGCATTTAAGATGCCTTTTAATGTGATGTGGGTAATGCCTTGTCTGTATTTCAGATCCAATTCACTCATTGCTTAACTTGCAGTTTGGAAGTGAAAGATCAAAATATTAAATATACATCAAATCTAAAAAATTATACTGGGGTATTTCTAAATCTGTCTAAATCTGTATTCTATTTTTATTACTCTGAGCTGCGTACGACTTGTAATAAGTGATTTGTCTTTGCATGTTTCAGTGCTGGAAAGAAAATGCATATGGTTTTTGTCCCCTCTTCACACGTTAATGTCAGATGACAGAATAGAAGTAACACCCCTGTTCTGTATGTACAATACACTCCACCCCCTATCAATGTACTGTATCCTGGCTCCTCTTTGTATTAAACAATGTAATTAGCAACCTTGATGCAACAGTAACTTCATTTCTACAAAGGGTTTGCCTCCCATACCTGAAGCTGTGAGGGTGGAGTGTAGTTCGCTATAAGAATCAGCATAAATATGTTTAAAATAATAATAATAATAATACACTCCTTTAGTGAAGGTCATAAAACAGGCTTTGTTTACTGATACACTATACATAGTATAGTTATGCCCTAATAGGCAGTGTTACTTTTATTTTCCCTCTCACCTCAAAGTCTTGTTAGTACAATATGGGATATGCTGATTTTTTTGGATACTGTTTTTTTTGTTTTGTTTTTTTTGGTGAATTGTCATACCTTTTATTAAATATGTACTATTTTAGCATTAGATGGGTGATAATGTCTGGTAATAATAACTTTTTTCCATAAGATTTACAATCTTCAACGTTGTATTTGTGTATTTATATTGTATTACATCTCCCAGGCTGTTCCAGTTGCTGAGTACCTCGTAGCACTTGGGGGGAGTGCTGTGAGATTGCAGAAAGATACTGGTGTTGCAGCCAAAACACTTAAGAAAAAAATGGAACATAAATAGTAGGATAAGGAAGAGTGGGCAAAAGTAATTCAATTCTTCCTTGTATGATACATTGGAGAACTGAGGTAGGAAAAGACGGGAGAGGGAGTAATTGTTGGCAAGGTGTCTACAAAGATAGAAAGAATGGAGTCATGTAAATTTTGAATTCTGAAAAGTTTTTTTTTTTTTCAAATTGTTCACGAATGAATAAGATAGGGTTAGACAGAGGATCATTGCAAGAATAGCATTGCAGGTCCTCACCAGTGCAAATTTAGAGCGTAGTGACTTTAAACATTTTACTATGCTTTGCAAATAATCCATCTCTCTATCTAAACAGCCTTTTTAACTGTTAGTTGTGTGGGGGTTTTTTATTATTTATTTATTTTTAATGACTAACTAACCTGGTTCATGAACATGTCAGTTTTTAGTTTGCCTTGCTAGATGTGTGTTTATTCCAGCTCTTTGGCATTTCTCCAGATTCGTACAGACAAGAATAACAAGAAAATTAGGGCCTCGGTCCTTTGCATGAGGTCTGGAAGAATGTATTGGAAATATTCATAAATGGTATTCATCTGAGATTACTGCTGCAACTGTTTTCAAGTGGCAGTCTGCTTTTAGTAACGGAGATATTCGCGCAGATAAAATTCACATTTTACTTTCACTGGACTTTAGTCCTGAGTTTCTGAAGCAATCTGGCCCTAACTTGTAGTCCACTGAAATTAACAGAAAGATTCTCACTGACTTTGGTGAGCTTTGAGTCAAGCTGTGTTGATTAGGAGGTGGTTAATATTTTTGGACCTTGAAGAGAAGGGAGGTTTAAAATAGCACTGAGGAGAGCAGAAGGGCCACTTTTCTGAGGTCAGAGACAGGCAATATTGTGGAAATAGGCAAGAAAACAGTCTGGTCCTCAAACAAGCAGCGTTAATGTGAAGAAGCAGTAGGAAAAGAGTGAAAAGTGAATAGAAATGGTTGTTTGGTGCCTTGAAACAAGAAGGGAAAGGCTGGGGAGCAGTTAGATGCAAGTGAGGCAATTATGTGTATGACTGACAGGTAGAAAAGTAATTGATTATACTCATCTTTCAGGATCAGTGACCTGACTGAGTTAACATTTCCATTTCCATCAGTAAAGATATTGACAAATTATATTATATCCATGGAATCTGTTTACATTCTTCAGTCTATCATTCTAGGGTAAATATTTATATCTAAGCAATTCATTGCCATTGAAGTACCGTCTTGTAATGTGACTGCAGGTTTAGGTTACTTGAAAATCCTGCTTTTATGCCATGTTTCAAGTTTTCTGTTAGCTATCTGGGGAGCTGCTTTATTTGAAACTGTTTTGCTTGGATACTATATTCCTTGTCATTTCCAAATGCAATCTTTTGAATTGCTTTGAGGCTAACACTTTATTAAAAAAATGTTTCATGTTCTCTTGAAGCATAGAGAGCCTTTGTGAAATGTTTTACTGGCATGACTGAATTGTTTGCTGGTTATTGGCTGGGCATGTAGGTACAGAAGTATGGGAATGGGTGGCAAACTGGGTTTTATCTCCATCAGCTTTGTATTTCCGTGTTACTTCGTTTTCATTTTTTAGGACTTTTTCTCCTCTAAAAAATATCTGTATGCAATTCTAAAAAGAGAAAAACCTTCATAACATATATATATATACATATAACATATACATATATATATATATATAGGGCAATACTATACTACATTGACTTCAGATTGAAATCTGTTTGTAACAAGATATGGCCTTCAGAGTGTGACAAGAAATGGCCTTCAGTCTGTGCAGAGTGTGCATAATGTTAATTATCCTGCCTGATTTAATTTTAGTGTCTTTCATATTCAGGTAAGTGATGTGCAAAAATCTGTCAGAGTTTATAGACCTCTTTATGCGATGTGTTGAGCAGCTGTTAACTCCAACCAAAGTTGGCTGAAGTTGAGAGAATTCTGGATCTCACTGGAGACATGGAACATCCTGTAGGATCAGGTACTTCACCTTCCCCCCCCCCCAATGTTTCCAAATCTGTCTTTTCAGCTACAGAAGAAATAGGGGACTATGATATCCACTGTGACTTTTACTGTTATTTTCTATGAAAGTTTTCTAATAGAGTAGTGTAGAAGTGTTCTGTCTATAATTTTACTCAACTGTGATGAAAAAAAAATGGTATGTGTTGATGTTTATATTTTGTAAATGGTATCTTTCCTGCTTTATATCCCAGGTGAAAGACGATGGTCTCAATCCAAAAGGATTAATCCAGAAATATGTAGGGAGGTATGATTGGGCTACTAAGCTGAGAGCAATTTCACTGCAGAATTACATTTGAAAGGATAATAATGTATGACTAGAGTGTAATCATGTGCTGCTGTTTGTTCATGAATGTCAGCGTTTCCCTGGCAAATCTGGAATTTATTTACTTTATTATTATGAAATATGAAACTTCTCTGCTCTCTGAGTTCAAATATGACAAGTAAAACAGTCCTACATTCATGGATCCTCTGAATGCTAGTTTGATCTGTCAATTTTTTATTTTTATTTTCCAGTTTTACTGTAAAGAAAATTAACTCTGGGATCAGATATTTTACTGAACTGCTTGTAAATGAAAAGATTTTAGGTTGGGAAAAAGGCATTGAGGATTCTTCTGTTACTTGGAGTGCTAGTGGGTTTACTCCCAGTTTATATAGGTATAAGCTATTAGTCCTGCAGGTTTGTTTGTTTGTTTTTTAAGAAAGTAATTGTGGTACTATGTATTCTCTCTTTTTTTCTCTCTTTTGCAACATAATATTAATTTATATATAAAATGCATATCCCTTATGAAATTTTTCTTTTTTCATATATTGAAATGTCACCATGCTTTGGAAAGTAATAATTATTTGAATAATATTTATTTTTGAGAAAGAAACTAGAATTTGTCTGATAGCATTTATACTTGAGCAGGTAGTAATATTCACTTCCACTTCTTAATTTTAAATATTTTGCATCATTAACAAACCTACTCAGGTGGTTATATCCAGAGGAATCATCAGCATAGGCAATACAGATTGAGATTGTTGAGATTATGGTTTAATGAGATCACACTTCTTTTTTTTTTTTTCTTTTCCTTTTAAAAAGAATATTTTTATTGAAGGAATTCTGTGAGTTTCTGGTTCTGCAGATGATCCATGCATAAAACCACTTGCTTTGTTTGTAATATCAGATCTTTTACCATAAGAAGTCTATCTCCTTCATCTGGCATTTACTTGAGGTTAAAGTTGAGGAGTAGGTCTAGCCAACATCCTGACCATCAGATGCACACAGAATTCAATGGAAAAATTGTGTACATGGTGTTTACCAGAAGAGCCTTAATTGCATATTCTTGCTTGTACATATAGTAATTATCTATGCAATTCTGGCATTTTCCTAGGTAAAGTGGGTTAATGCTTTTTAAACTTTTTTTTTCCACTTGTGTGACTGTGTGGGTACAAGTGTTGGACATTGACAGAAGATGGGGAATTAGCATATGGGCTAGAGTGTCTGAAGTGAAAATCCCCTGCTGTTTTAATAGGGAGTCAGACAGAATTTGAAATGAATGCGAGTACAACAAAAAAAGGTGGGAGAGTTAGTTAAACTCAGACTTTTCGAAGAAGTTCATAGCTAAACTTGAAATGCTGTTCTTTTTCTTCTCCACGGTGAATGAGGGTGAGTAACTGTGTATCCCTCATGCACAAAACCTTCCCATTTTGGAGATTCATTATACTGTCTAGGCTAAATAGTGAGCAAAATAAGTGTTGTCATCAGCCTTAAGTAGCAAATAATTTTTCTAAGCCTAAACACTATTTGGATACTGAGTGACATTGGCAATCTACTTTGAAAGTTGCATGAAGTTGTGAACTAAACTTAGAAATGAAGGACTTCAATGGTCTTTCTTTCCACTTCCTATGTAGGAGAGATTAGAACTTGTTACCAGTTTATGTATATCAAAGAATAACCCTACTTCATGAACACAATCCTGTGGTGGGCTTTACAATGAATGAAATGATCAAGCCCTAGAATTAGTTCTAATGTAACACTGTCATCACTATAAAAAAACCTATATCCAATGGCATGAGTAAATACAGAGTGCCACATCATGACCCTCCTTCACAGCAGAGTACTATGCACCACAGAAGAAATATTCCTCATAAGTTATTCAATGTGAGTAAACATATCACAATCTGGTCTCAAAACAGATCATCTCTTTCCATACGTTCCCATTGTTTCCATGTGCCCTTTCAGTCAGTTGAAAGCAATATAAAGACTGAGTCCGAAAAATGTGGTAGTTGTTTGTAAATATTTAAACAGAAATTTATATGCATATTGATATACAACTAATATATATAATATTGTAAATATGTATACATATGCATACAGCGTGTGTATATATTATGCATAAGCACGCACAGTAAGTCTCTTTTGTTAGTACTGGTAATAAATGGCAGTCATTTCCGTATGTATATTAACTGTGCAACAAATGGATACCCAAGACTGTACTGGCAGGATATAAACACTATTGAATATTTGTTCTTTAGGATATGCCATGGTCTTCTGACATCAAGATAAGTTAATTAAATATGTAGGTTTTGATGTATTGCTACTTACTGTAGGAAAAATATCAAGGAGCACTACACTTTGCAATAATGAAGTATCCTTTTAGTATGAACTATGCTGCTACTAACTTGTGTGTTCATAAATAAATGCCCTAGTAACGTATCTATCCATTCTCTCTTTGGCATATGTTAATGACAGTGCCACAATTTTTTTTATTATTATTATTTTTTACTAATTTAAATGTTTGTTATTGTTGTTTTTTCCATTTGCTATAATGTTTTGGAAGCATACCACTGAAATAAGCTGTGTTCTGTTGTTTAGCCATGCTCACCTATTGTATAGTTGCTTGAAAGTAAAGTGGCAGCTGGCTTTTCTTGAGTTTTCTCAGGTATATTTTATTTGATAAGCTAAAAGGTGAGACTTTAAAAAACACTTACAACTGAGTTGGCTCCTTCCCCACTAAACACACTGTTGACCTTTCACCAAATTATTTGGGCTACAGCTAGGCTAACCTGTCTGCTTTTAGAAATCTTACTTTATGGATACAAGGTAAAAATGGGATCTGTCAAGAACAGTGACTGCTTTGAAAATAATGAGTAAATAAAAGCATTCCTGCTGAAAATAGGTCTAGTATAACAGAACATGGATAACTCTGATATTGCTGGTAATTACAGTATCTGAGTAAGCATTGGCACCAGTTACTTTTAAGAAGCTTAGTTTGTGTTTCATACTGCAACTTCATTTAACAGAGATGGCTTAGATGAATGCTGTATCTGTTAATATTTATAACTGTATGATAGAACTCTGTTTATTTGCGTATGACACAACCTTACTTTATCTTTACGTTCAAACTTTATTGCATTATATGTCTGCCTATTTTACAAGGTTTCTGGATCAGTATTTCTAGACTGTCCTGGCTTTATATCATTGATTCTTCAGTTAGGTGTAATCAAAGGTCATGAATATTGAAAAGTTCACATTAATTGATCCATCGACTTATTTTAATTATGACAATATATAAGAGTGTCAAATGCTAGACTCCTACAAAAATAATCAGTTAATATGTGGATGCAATATTTCCTGTGTCCTCTTAGCTCTAGCTAAGGACTGTAGTTTCATACATCTTTATCTCTCTTTCAAGGTGAAGAAATATGATGAAATAAATGGGCAGAAGAAAAAGCTTCTTAAAAAAAAAAAAGGCAGAAATCTTGAACTGTTCTTTTATACTTATGATTTGTATACAGGTTCAGAAATGTGTGGATAAAATTCTCACTTACAGTAGGAGCACCAATTATAGAAATGATACCCTTTGAATTTTGACATACTAAAAGCTTGCATATATATGCAAAATAATTTTCTTTTCAATTTCATAGCATGCTAGTTAATTTTTTAATCCATAGGAACCCAAAGTTGAATTCTCTGTGTGCTGATAATGTACCCTAGCAGAAGCAGAAATGTTAAATGTTTGCATAATGTGAATGATATCAGAAAACCTCTCTTGAATTTCATTTTCCTAAAATCATTAATATCGTGCATACCTTTGAGAATGCATGAGATTAATGACTTTCCTCAGAATAATGTCCAAAATAGTGTAAATGAAAATAAATCTGAAACATAACATGTTAGAGTTGTTTGTTTTTTTTATGTTAAGCTATGGACTCTCAAATATTTCTTACTTCTTTGAAGTAGGAGTAAGATGTGTATTGATATTTAAGGAGCAGTTCTGTTTGCAAGATCAGTAGACCTCCTTTCTGTACCGGAGTGCTTTACTGAATAAAATAATGCCAAGGAGTAAGAAAATGTAAATTCCATCAAACTCAAAATCCTACATTTTGCACAGAAGTTCTAGTCCTATTTCAAATCTTAATAGAACTTGTTTCTGACTGAATAACTCAAAAATATGAGATGCTTAGTTTTTTCGTTTTGTTCATAATGGTTAGTGTTTAACAGGTACAGTCATTTTGGTGCTTTATCTTCTCAATACTTCATTGACAATCTCTTAAACTGTTTTGTGTGTGTGATTTTTCTGTTGTGTGTGTTTGTTTTTGAATTAACAAGTATGTAAAAAAAAAAAAGCCTGATACCTGAGAATGAAAACTCTGAGGACACCCCAGTCAAGAAGCAAATGTTGAAAACAGCTTAAATGTAACTTGGGAAATATTATTCACATATTTTAATGAGCTTTCATAGCTGCAAATAAAATATTATAAAACACAATTGAATATTGTGTTTTGTAAAAGGTTAAATAAAGTAGGATTTTTAAACATACAAGTATTACATTTAAAAAGGTTGCTGCTAAGCAGTTTATCTTGAAATGAACCTGCTGTATCTTGAATGCAAGATGCAGAGGTCAAAAAGGTATTTCATAAATCTGATTTATGAGCCAATCTACCTTGTTGAGGTTTCCATTATCATTCAAATAAATGTCTCTATGTACACTAATGCTTGTAGCATCTGTTGTTATTTGTGTTCACCTGTGAGAATGGCTTTGTACGATTACAGCTAACCAGAAAGATATAAGCATCCCTATTATATCTGTACATTGAGTGTGATCATTAACTGTTTGCCAGGAATAAGGCAGTAGAGAAATCAGTGTAACTTTGGACAGAATAAAATTAAACCAGAATTGAGAGGTAAAGGAATTATTCTTCTGTAAATGACATTTCATCCAGTGTATGAATGGAGAGAATGCATAAATGAATGATGCAAATCTGTAAGGGAATAGAGGTAAGAAAAGCACAGTTTAAATACTTATCAGACATAGAGTAGTGTGCTGGAGAGGGCTCACTGGACCACAATCATAGAATCATGGAATTATTGTGACTGGAAAAGATCTTTACAATCATAAAGTACAACCATCAACTAGTCTGCGTCCATTAGTGCTACAGTTCTTAAATACCTTCAGGCAATGGGGACTCCATTGCTTCCCTAGGCACTGTTCCAATGTTTGACCACCCATGTGTAGATAATTTTTCCTAATACACAAACAAAATCTATTGTGGTGCAATCTGAGATAATTTTCTCGCATTCTATCTCTATATCGCCCCCAGTCTCTCTCTGTTTAATGATTACACAAATATAATTAACCTAATGCTGAAATAGCTAACATAGACAAGATGTCCTGAAATTGCATGCTTGCTTCTCTCCCAAGAAGAGTGCTATTACTTTGACATACCTCATATTAAAATAAAGTTGATTAACAGAGTTGCAGAATGCTTTTGGTCTCAAAACAATGATGACCTTAGGTAATTTGTGGATAACTGATAAACCATATCAATCAATGAATGTGCAATTGAAGAAAATGAATTCATAACTGATAACAATTCATTGGAAAAAAAAATAAAAAATTTGAATTTGAAAATGTCTGCTGAATCATTTACTCAATTCTAATCAAACAGAGGAAAATGTGCTGCCCTCTAGTAAGATTACGGAACTTGGTCAATTATTTGAAGGTTATCTAAGGGACTGATTGCCAGAGCATCTGGACAACTTACAATAAATTAAAAACAAATATTAATTACGCAACAATCTAGTCAGATGGCTCAGTGTGCTTTAGCACATCTTATTTTGTCTCACAAAGGACTGGCGTACTGACATGTTAGTTAATTGAATGCTTGATTGAGCAAGTAAACCTTACATTACACTTTGCAGCCTGCCAAATCTAAATTCTGGTGTCCTGCCAGAGGAATAGTTTTCCAGCGTGAGAATCACTGCTGATATCACTGTTATCTTAAAAAATGCAAATCTGATGGCTCATTTTAGGAGATCTGCAACTGTTTTTAACTTTATGAGGAGAAATAGTGTGAGGCGTTCTGATGTGAAGCTGATGTCTATGCCACTTGAAGTTTTAAGTAGTATTAATAACATCTTCAGATTTGTCTGAACAAAAATATAGTTTCAGCATATATTCACAGAGTTATGATTTTTGCTAGCAATAGCAGATTCTGCTAAAAAGAACAACGGATACACTCTGTATTTTCTGAAAGTTTTCAGGTGATTGTCAAGGTAAGCCTTACCTTAGTTTTAGGCAACATACCAGAAGAAAGGTAGAAAAGACTTGAACAGCTTGCATAGATTACATTTAAAAGGATGGCCTGGATTCTTTAGGAAATCAAGTGCATAACAATAATAGTAAAGGCTTTAACACTCACTATGTTCTGTATTTCTATAGTTGCCACCTTACTCCTTCAGTGGGGAAAATAATTACTTGATGTCTTCAAAATGTATTTAGTGATACTTCAAGGCCATGCTAGATGGATCCCTGAACAATTTGATCTAGTGAGAGGCAACCCTGCCCACAATAGGGGGATTGGGACTACACAATTGTTAAGGTTGCTTCCAGCCCAAGCCATTCAATGAATGTGTACTATGATCAGCAGTACTGCAGCAAAACAGTAGATTGTGTATTTGTGGATAATGAAGTGCAAAAGCTGAATAACCATTTGAAGTTCAGTTAACATATTTTAAGATGAACAGCTCAGCTTAGTTGATATTCAAAATAATGTAAAAATATTTAAAAAATGAAAATGATACAAGAAATTGTAACATAGCTTTAAGTAATGTCAAATATATTCTAAAGACTGAAGCCTTGAAATTAAACTAATATAAGCTGAAGAATGCTGAAGCTATGCAAGTGCTTAAGGCAACCAGAAAGCCCATATTTGATCCCTTTGATAGCACTGTACTTTCTCAAATGCCTAATTGCCCTATTTTATTCATATGTTCAAAGATGTTTTCACTAACCAGATTCCTGTTTAGTCTTTTGCAAGCAGAGGAGGAAGTTAGCTATTCCATAGCATTGTTCACTTTTTAATATCATCTGCAAAGTTTTAATTAACATAATTTCTTAAATTTCCACAGTTTCCTTTGCTTTATTCTTGTGATATATCTTTTAGTCTTTCAGTGTAAGCCTCAATTTCATGTGAGTTATCAGAACACGGTCTATGGCTCCTGAGAGTATAGTGACACAGAGATGTTCTGTGAAATCTGTTTATGTATAGCAGAAAAGCTTGCATTTATAGAGGATTGGACATGGTTATTTAAGTGATTCCATTCTTATGGTCCGAAATCAGTTTGCTCCAGCTGGGGATTTGGCACTGAAAAGTGCACTATGAAGCCCATCTTTCAGGGTTTGAAACTGCCAGTTTCTATTAGTGGCAACATTGAGTTTATTTCCCCATTTGTGTCTAGTACTTTCGAACTAATTGCCTTCCTGTCCTCTAACTTCAAAGTTAGTGTAGCTGTTGCTTTTCTTCAAAGGAAAGATAATCTTATACGTTTTGATGGTAATGCCATTTCGTATTCTGTCAGTGCAAATCTTTTTGACAGGACTAGTGACCTGTGGGTGAGTGCTCGATTCAGGCAGCAGGTGGTAGACCATTTCCCCCTTTGTCATGTACTTAGATCAGCATATTACGCTTACAGAAGTGTAAATAAAGGCCACAGACTTTCTAAGACTTAGTCGTACTTTCAAAAATCACAGGAAATCTTAGCCATTTATCTTCATCTTCTTTCTAAAGCAGAAAAGCTATTATTTCATAGCTATGTTGCTCTTGGTCTGACAGTTCTTTATAATGCTCACAGTCTGGCCTTTTCCCATGGTCAGGCAGAATCACAGAATCACAGAATGGCCAGGGTTGGGAGGGACCTCAAGGATCATGAATATCCAACCCCCCTGCCACATGCAGGGCCACCAACCTCCACATTTAATACTAGACCAGGCTGCCAGGCTCCCATCCAATCTGGCCTTGACCACCTCCAGGGACGGGGCATCCACAACCTCTCTCAGGAGGTTTGGACTCCAGTGAAATGCAATGGTAACTGTTTTGTAGTTTTTTGTTTTGTTTTGTTTTTTTGTTTTGTTTGTTTGTTTTTGCTACAACTTGGTATGTGCAATTTTAGCTCAGATCTGGTTACAGAAGTCATTTTCATGTGGATAGAAATTCCTTTCTTCATTTTTCCATGAGCACTCCACTTCATCTCATTGCACACTCAGTTACACAATAACAGAAGATACCTCTAATGCAAAAATGATAAAAAATTATTGGTGTCCAAAGAAGAGCTGCAATGATGGTAGAGAGTGTAGAGGGCAATATATATATGCTGTGTCTGAGGTGCCTGGGTTTGTGCAGCCCAAGGAGGAGGCTGAGGGGAGGCCTTATTTTGAATGCAGTGTCAGCTAGGGTTAAGGATAGTTTCTGCACCAGAGGGCAGTGGGCATGGAACAGGCTGCTCTGGGCTGTAGGCATGACCCCAAGCTACTAGAGTTCATTTAGTGCTTATGTAAGTCTTAGATATTTAGTTTAATTTTTAGTAGTTTTTTTTTTTTAATTTAAAATTTTTAATTTAAAAATTCAAATAATTTTTAAGTCCTTTGTGGATCTAGGAGTTGGACTTGTGTGTCTTTGTGGGTCTCTTCCGACTCAGTTTTCTACGATTCTACAAAAATTTATGTGACTGTGAAAAAAAATCACACAAAATTCAGAAGCATTATATATATGTATATATCATATACATGTATATATCTTCACTTTTTAAATAACATCTCCAGGGTAAAGCTCTGTATTCCGACACCTCTTCCAAGTGCCATTCAGTATATATACCTAAGCAGCTATTGAATAAAATATATTAACATAATGTGGAGCCAGAATCAGAACCCCAGACTGCCTGTGAAAGCTGGAAGAGCTTAAGCCAAAGTCCATCAAAGTCAATAGACCCCCTTTCATCCATTTCAAAGTGTTTTGACTGAGGGCCAGATTTGCTTCTGAATCTCTCTAGATTGAATTTGTCCATGGCTATAGTCTGTCTGCAGCTGCCAAGGCACAGAATATGAAAGAAACTACTTAAAACAAGGAAGACATTGAAGTGCTAATGTTACATAGTTCTCTTGTATCAAAGGTGAATTTATGTAATAAAAAATTCTAGCTACATTTTTCAAGGCTCTTGACTTCTTGCTTTCTGAGTGTTGAATTTTTGTTTCTGGCTAACAAATTTACAATGAAAAGCAAAGACAGGAAGCCTTTGTATATCCTGATTTCCCTGCTCATCTCTACTTTTACAAGTATGCTAAGCTGATATAGGCTTTGATTGACCAGACTCCATAGATCACTCTATCAAATGCTGCCAAATAGCAACATTTGCTATCAAGAAATACAAATGAATAAAGAATATCCAGAATTAAAAATGAAATACACAAATCTTGTATGTTCCATTGATGAATTTCATGCTTGACTGAAAAATACAGAAAGAAAATGGATGCCTGCAACTTTCCAGCTCCACTCTGCCTCCTGTCTGACTCATTCCTTATGAAGCATAAAAAGTAGATCAGAGATAAAGCAAGGAATGAAATTGAAGTAAAATTTACAGAAATATAATGGGCACCAGATCTATATTCTAAGGGTTGGACTTTACTATTTTTTTCATTGCTGGAAAAGTTTACATTTACATTTAAATAGTTCCATATTGAAATTAAAATTTCCTACTTTTGAAAGGATATGATGGTTAAAATCTGTTTTAGTAAGTTGAAATAATTAGTCATTCATTCACTAATAGTGAGTGCATTTTAGAATGTATTTTGAAAATGCGTATGAGAATTCAAGTACTTCTAAAATCTTTATCACTTTGAAAAAAAAAAAATAGTTGTAAGGAGTAGATATAATTAGTTTTATTTTCTACTTTCATTAGAGAATTTGAACATTTTAACCAAAAAAAAAAAAAATCCTTTCAGATGCCAAACTAAACTTCTGCTGACCAAATAAGTCCTGTTTAATAATGTCTTACGAAAATATTATAATCTTTACAGGTGGGAAAAAAATAGTTTTATTCAACAGTGATTCTGATCATGGTATCAAAAGCAAGGCTAAGCAAGTATTCACACAGTCTTCAAAAGTGCTCCATTTTCTCCATTAAATGTAAGAAACAAACATTGATAATTTGGATCTTAATGTAGAAAGAAACCACAGGTTTCTTTATACCACATGACTGTAATTTACTTTGGAAAGAACTGTAAGCACTGTATATATATGCATATATGTATGTATATAGGATTTTTCATAAACAGATAAGAAATTCTATCAAAACCTGGTTTGTCGAGTTGCTTACTGCTATCCACTCTAATACAGAATAATCTCCTAATATTCCTATGATTCTGAACACCAATTGGCAGCCATACCATCTGTTCTTCAGTTCAGCAGAAAACACCAATGCAGAATGCATCTTGGGATTCCCTGTAATTCTCTTCATACATTGAATCTAATTGGTCAGTTTAGTAGGTGTGTCAAGCAGTAAAATACTGCAGATGTCAGTAGTCAGACTTACAGTTCATGATCCAGAATAACCTTTATCAATATATCACTTAGTTGTGGAGTGCCAAATTAGATCTGACTCTTATTTCTCACACACATGCACACTTTTTTTTTTAGCAACTTTACAGTTGCTTACCTGTGAGATGAGAGTAACGGTAACTTGTATACTACTGCAACTTCCTTAAGCATTTGTGATAGAAGTAAAGAAATAATAATACTACTACTTCCCAAGAAGAGACCAAAATTTCTGAAAGAAAGAATTCAATCTGTTTTAAGCTTTTAGAACCATCAGAACATCAGTAGAATGATCATCAGACAATTTTTCCTACTGTTACCTATTACAAATGTAGTGATAATACTGGAGTCTCATATTTGTCTATTAGATTTGTCAAGATTGCTTTTTTTGTCCTTGTGTTTGTGCATTTGTATTTCTCTTTAAGTTCTGGTGGACATGAGGGGGAAAAAAATAAGATGTTAGGTTATTAAAATATTTGAATTTTGTCTTGATTCCAGACTCACTTTCTATATAGAGCTACTAATTTCAACAGTAAGTTCATCAATTTTTTGTGTTCCCAGTGTCTACCAGATACGTTTCCTGCTAAATTTAAATAGATCAGAGAGTCATCTAGTGGCCAAACAGTGGAATTTTGAATAAATTTTCTACTCAGGATTCTTTGACTGCCATCAGATCTCATGAGGTGCATCTCAAACACTGATAGAACGTGGTGGTCAGATATTGGTGGATTTAATTCTCATGAGGATAAAATAAGAAAGGAGATAAAATCCATCCTCTGCTCCCTGAAGGTAAACAAAGAAAAATAATCATAATCATCAGCATCACCATTAACAATAAAATAATAGACACTTCCCTAGTTTATTGGCTTTCATTATTTATTCTCTCAACAAGGCTTCCTTCCCCTTAGGTCAATGAATTCTTGAGTCTTTAAGTTAGTAATTTGAGACAGCCAAATTTTAAGTTATTTACATTTCAATTTTGAAAGGATTTTTGTCGTACTGGATGAATCCAGATGTTCCTCTAATTCACTAAACCATTTTTTCAAAGTGTCCAACAGCAGAAAGTGTAAAAGAATACAGAGATATTCATCTTTATATTCTCTCTAATTTTACAAGAGACACAATATTCTTTCCACAAAGTTTGTTACGATTAATTATAATTTTGAAGTCTACAGAAATTACAAATACTTACTCATACTTTGTTTCCAATTAAGTACTTGTCTCAGAATTTTCCATAGTTTTATATGCTACTTCTGTTTTTCATGTAAAATATGTTCTTGTTCTATGATACAACAAGAAGTTCCTAATCCTCTTACCAATTATATTCTATCCTTACATATTTTTCACTATGCTAAGAAAGGGAAAAGTAGCATATTTTTATTATCAGTTTTTCTAAGGTTCCTTTGTGTGATTGTCTTCTGAATCTTTCAATTTTACCAGTGACTATCTTCTGATTTTTAGATACCTGACTGTGAGAATCCTTCTTTGTTTTTTTTTGTCTCAAAGCTTGCTTCCTGAGGTGTTTCTTGTGATAAGACTGACTTGTCTAGGAGATGAGTGATGGGTGTTACCATGTGGCAATCAACATCACTGTGTGGACAATTTTAGCTGTTTGCCTCCGGAAGAGAGTGCTCAGGACAGTTTACTGGCAGAAGATCTGGCCTGTGATCGAAACTCCAGCTTGCTATGGGAAACTGGGGGATGATGCCATTGTATCCTGTGAAGGCAAGGTACAAGTTGGCGCCTCCCTGCTTCCTCTTATCTGCTGGTAAGGCCAGGAAGATAGGAAACCGCTGAGACCGCAAAGCCAGAAGCTGGCACTCCAAGGAGAGCTGACTCAACCACTTTGGATTTGAGCTGTCACTCCAAAGACAGCTGACTCGACCACTTTGAAAGCATTGAAAAGGGGCCATCATTGCCTTGTTCATTGCCACCGTCGTCGTTCACCCTCGTCGTCTGGTCGTCGTCGTCATCAACAGAACAACAGTACCCGAGAAACCACCACTTCTGAAGATCGAAGACTGAACTATGAACCACGCTGGATCCATGGTGGTGACTATCTCCCTCTTGCTTCCTATAAAGACTCCTTGCTTCTTCTTTCCTATCTTTTCTATCGCCCTCCTTCCCTTCCCCATTACCCTAATTCATAATAGGGTCCATCCTCCCCTTTCCCATCTCCCTAATTAACATCCGTAATAAACTGGTCGGACCAACATTTGAACCATTGTTTCTTAATCTCACGCTGGGTATACAGATATTAAAAGAACCTCCTCTCCCTCCTATAAATTGGAGCGAGACACTGACATATCTCCAAGGTTCTACACTAATTTACATCATTATTTCTGTATAAAGTTCCCCGAGTACACGATATTTTCTATACATCTTAATATCTTGCTTGTGTTAAGATTTCTTATGTAAGTTCTTAGGAAGATCTTAAATTCTTAAGAATTTTATTTCTTTCCTGCAGATTATAAAGAATATTGGAAGACCTTTCATGTTAAGGCCAATAGTAACAGAACAGAAAAAGTGGCCTAGAGGCATAACTTACATGGGTGTCATAATAGTTTCTTTATCCTCAGAGTTCAACTGTCAGTTCATGCTATAAACACTGAATTCAATAGCTTGGAAACATATAGGAAAAAAATCAAATTAGTTCCAGAAAATAATTTTTTTTCTTTTTCCTACAGCAATTTCAAATATTTTAAAAGTTCTGTTTTCAGAAGAAATCAATAAATGAACTGCGGGCTTTCAATTATTAGAAGGTTAAAGGAGCTGTTAGGTCTTAACCAAAAATGGCAGCAATAATTCAGTGTTACACACAAATTAAGATAATTGCAGCTCATAAATAATACTGTAGCAAAATTGCTACATTAATTTGAAATGTTTTCTACAGTCATTTATGTAATACTTAACTAGGTCTGAAAATCTGGGCTTTCATTTACATAGTAATATATACACTGCTTTAATGTCTGCTTTCATTTTCTCCCACATCTCCCTTCTTCCCTAAAGCCCACCCAAAACTTTGAATTACTGCTTCATTTGAACTTGGATGGGCTTCAGTATTTTCATGTAAGTCAATAAGATTTTGTCTTCTACTACTTCTTCTATCAAGAGCCAAACTGAATTGTACTTTGGTGCTCTGAGGAGGCAAGCTGGATATGAGAAAAGTGCAGCACGTTTTGTGCTATCATTGGTTAGACTTGCTAAGAATGATGGAGTAAAAATGCTACTTCACTGCTCCTCTAAGTGACGGATGGTTTAACTGTTGTGATGAAGCACTCAGGATGCTGTCAACGCATGGGCAACCTTGGACAATGATGCTGGTGTGAACTTACCAAAAATACAATAGTTCACAATAATA
>JAPSGF010000084.1:1795301-1859340 GCA_035772895.1 Perdix hodgsoniae
AAAGAAAGAAAGAAAGAAAGAAAGAAAGAAAGAAAGAAAGAAAGAAAATAGCTTTGAATTTTTGAAATTTTCTTGGATATCCTGTCATGTGGCTTTTGTGTCCATACACTTCTCTACTTATTTGTTCAGAAACTCAAAGGGTTGTCAATAACCATTTACTCCATACCAAGCAAGAGCAGTCATATGGGTAGTGAAAAAGCAACTCATTTATAAACCTCAACTGCAGAACAATCATCCCAAAGTCACTATCTGACAAAAACAAAAAAGTTATCTCAGATGGTCTGGACTGACCAGAAAGATGAAATCAAACACAGAAGACTACTTATGGTACAGAGGGGCTAAATAATCAGGAGAGATTGTTATTAACACTTTTCTGTGTAACAGTGAGGTCAACAAAATTCACTACTTTGAATTACTGTGAGTAAGTAAAGGTTAGAGAAAAATATTCTGGGGTTAACACATAAGACTGTTTGAAGATAAGGTGTTTTATAACACATATCATTGTGGATAAAAGTGTTTGAATAGTTGACACAAGGAAGAATGATTTATGACAGATATACTTGGAATGAAGGGTAAAAACCAAAATGCTGCTGTGACATTCAGTATAGCATAAGGTCACGTCACATTAGTTGTACCACTCAATCTGACATAGCATATCATGATGTGTATGTTGTAAAGTTAGGGTCATCACCACAGTGCTGTAAATCTGAATATACCTCAAAAAGAGTAAGGATTCCAAGGAGAGTTTGGAATAATGCAATTAAACAAATATTTCCTCTCAAAATTTTATCTAATTTTAATTAGAAAGCAATGCAAAAATTTGAAGCAAAGGGGAAGCCATAAAAATCATGCAGCGATTTCTCTAATTCTTTTTCTTCTCCAGACATTTGAAAAAAAGAACCTGAACTGCAGTGAACAGAGCTTTAGCTTCTGCAAAGCAATGCAATCATGCTGAATCAAGCCTGATACTAAGCAGTAGCAAAATAAGGAAACAAATAACTAGAAGAAAATGAGCTTGGCCATGTCACATGTCAGCACTGCATGTCAGAACAGCCTGAACATTTAGGTTTCACAGAATCACAAAATCATTGAGGTTGGAAAAGACCTGGGCCCACCCCTGCCCAATATGGGATATACACAGCAGTTTGCCTGGGACTCTGTGGCTTTTTAAATATTTCCGAGACTTGCTGTCCTGAGCATCTTGTAACAGTGCTTGATCACATGCACAGCAAAGTCCTTTGTGACGTTCAGAGGGAACCCTCTATGTTCCCGTTTGTGTCCATTGTCTCCTGGATGTCACTGAAAAGAGCCTGGTTCTGTTTCCACTGCACCCTCCCTTCAGATAACTGGAGACAGTGATGGGATCCTCCTATGCCTCCTCATCTCCAGGCTGAACAGCCCCAGCTCCCTCAGTCCTTCCTCAGAGGAGAAATGGTCTGGTACCATAAAAAAATAAAATAATAATAATAAAAAATTTCTTCCCTATGTCTTTCTGCACACTGCCAGAAATTTTAATCTCTCTTTAGACTCCTCCTTTTAATACCAGCTCTTCATACTTGAGGAGACAAAATTAAGTTTCGCCTAAACTGCTTTGAAAACTTGAGGCAGCTTTTCTGAGAGTGGCTGTTCTTAGGAAGCAGAACACTACCTTGACCTATCACACTGATATCTATTGCATCCCAGTGTAGTTTCACTGATTTTCACCATGTATATGCTGCTCCTTATGAGGTTGGCACAGCTCAGCTTCTGCATTTGCTTTGATAGCAGCTAGGTGGCTGATGAGTACAGGTGCAAGTGAACCCAAATGTTGAAGCTAGCTGCAGCATGTGCTGTCACTGATTCAGCAGATGTTTGTCTGGGTTGAAAAGAATGTGGCTATGGTTGATTCAGGTAATTTCAGTCATTTAAAAGTTAGGCCTCTAGTTTTGGTCATTTTACTTTCCCATAGAGCATTGCAGCTACTGATCACTTTGTAAATTCAAATAACTGTCCTAATGTCCAGATACCTTCTGAGGATAATTATTTAAACTTATCTCAAAACCCAGAGTTCATCAGTTTAAGTAGCTCCACTTGTTTTTTTTTTTTTTTTTTTTTCTGGATTAAAAGTGAATGCTGCTATCTATCTATCTATCTATCTATCTATCTAATCTATCTGCAGAGTTCTTTTCAGTAGATAGCAGACTTGCAATTAATATAAAATTTCAGCTCTCGGTGCAACTTGCCTTCAGTTGTTGTTTCAAATCCAACTGCATAAGAGTGGTAGAAGGAAAACGCAGGAAACCTGTGTGCATTTTCATCACTAGTCAGATCACTCTGTTAGAAATATCTGAACCAAGAATCTGATGAAGTAATAAAAAGTCCCTCATTACCTTAAACCAAAGTAAAGCCAAAAGTTTTTAGGTTATGTACCTTTAAATGTGGCTCCAGAGTTTTAAGTTTACTTCAGAAACAGTTTATAAGGACTTTGGAGAAGTGAATAATATTGCCATGTTGAGCATTTCTTTATGTACATTAAATTATTTTCTCAGTCCTAGCTCAGCTCTTCAGGGAAATTAGGTGTTAGAGAAAAATAAATTAATCTATTTCATGCATTTTACTAGCAACAATCACAGTAAATTAATTTGCACTGATTTGAAAAATCAACTAAAATAGCATTGGTTAAATTATATCAATTAGTTTTGATTCCGTGTAATATGCACTATATCACTTTGGCAAGCAATCTGAGAAATGGGAAGACTGGAGGAGCTAAACTACTGGTAGCTATGTAATAATATTTATAGGGAGGTTTTGCTGTAAGGAAGAAAATATGCTTCATTTAAAAAAAAAAATGAAAAAGCAATGTAAAGTGTGTTTTTGTTCTATATATGCTGAAAAATTCTTTTTCAAAGGGAAAACACTTAAGAATGAAGAGGAGAGATGTCAGAACAGATAATACATGAGCTTTCATTGCAGGATTAATAGACATCTTTCTGAATCTGTAGTTTGCTCATCTGATAAAGCAGCTACACAGTACAGAGATCAGAGCAAACTTTGACATCAGCATTCTTCTGCCATAAGGATGGAAATCTGCCTTACGTGCCTGACTATGTGAAACTTCATGCACCTGAAGCTTTAATATTGTGCTGTCTAAGCAGTCACGAATACTCAAACCCCATTTTACAATCCTTAGGGTCAATCTATCTTCAGCTTTGGAACTGAAACTTGGATTTTGAAGATTTTTAACCACAAAGCCACTGGGGGCTTTTTTGATTGTTTGTTTTTCTTGTGTTTGGTGTTTTTTATTTTAATGTTTTGGTTTTTGTTGTTTTATTAGTTTGTTTTCTTAAAGTTGTTACTAGAAATCTTCACTACAATCTTGCAGGATTCTTTTCATTAAATGTTGTTGAAAAATTAGTAATGATGAACAGAAAGATAAACATTATCTTATGTCTTTAGGTCAAACTCAGTGTGCTGATAGGCACTTGGAAGACTATGGTCATATCACTAAAGAGAAAAAAAAATAGATGCAATCTTCACTATCTTAAAATAATTTTTCAGCAATGTTAAGTTCTCAACTTCCTTGTTCCCTTCATTCCTAACTTCTTTCCTTTCTTTTGAGAGACTAATTAATACAAATGAATGTAGATTATGATAATGTAGTAAATACAAATACATTGTGGTCTGCAGTTTAGATGATTATTACGCTCGAGGGCAGAGCTGCCATTCAGAGCAACGAGAACAGGTTGGAGAAATGAGCCTCATGAAATCTGGCAAGGATAAAGGCAAAGTTGTGCACCTGGTAAGAAGGGTGCAATTATACAGCTCAAGATGGACTGGCTGAGGAGCGACTCTTCTGCAAGGTAAACATGAGTTAATATGATAAAAATTAACAATATACTGCACTGTGTTTTGTTTACAGACCAGTGATCACTGGATGGTTGAAAAGTTGGAGCACCCCATGAGGAGAGCTGCACTAGTGGGATTTGACCAGTCTGGAGAAAATATAGCTCTTGGTACACCTAACAACAACATCTCTTTATAAAAGAGATCATCAGGAAGATGGAGTTATACCCATCATACTGTGTGAGGTGATCTCTCCACTGATCATGAAGTGGAAGCATTTCAGTGATTTCCTCCAGGAAGTCAACACTCCCAAACTAATAAAACAAAGTATAGTACTGAAGATGTGATCAAGCTCTCAATTCTGAACACTGAAGAGCATTTCTACATTTTGCTTTTCTATCTGTAATTAAGCATCAAGATGGATTTTGGCTTATCCATGAAAGCAAAAATATTATATATACATATATATATATATAGAGAGAGAGAGAGAGAGAGAAAGAGAGACAGCATGGGGAAAATACATGATCACTCTGCAGTGTTGTATGGAAGTAAGTAGAACTTGAGTACCTTCTTTGTACTTTAGGCACAGTTTAAGCTGGCACAGTTCAATAGTTCCTTAACAGAGATGTGCCACAGTTAAAGCACAGTTTGGTTTAAAAGATGAAAACAAAGTATAACCTCTCATTACGATCACTTGTTTTGAGTTGTGTTTCTGTATTTTTGGAGTTGGTTTGTTTCTCTTTCTTTTTTTGCTTTCATTTTTTAAAATTATTATTATTGTTACTTTTTATTTAATCTCTATATTAGTGTTTTCTATTCTTGATGTTAGTCAAAAGGTTTTTTTGGAGAAGACTCAGTGAGGAAGAGAACAAGAGAAAATAAAAGTGACCTTTTCTGAACAGCAGTACAGCGAAGAATCATGCAATTTGAAAGATGTTATTCTATATAGAATAACTATTGACAATTATCAGTGAATGACCTTTTCCTGGTAGACATTGTTTTAGGTTTCATTGTTTGTTTGTTTTTAATAAGGAGCAGATATTCAGAAATCTCATCATGAAATATGTTGCATATTTTTCATTAAGCTCCATAAAGACCAACCCACTTCTTTGTTAAATGAATTTTTATAACATATCTCAGTGGCCTTTCAGAAAAAGTATTTTCCTTTACTGGAATGAAGATTGATTTTATTTTGTTATGTCCAAGTTGCAGATGTGAAGCAGGAAGAATATCTCATGGTTTTGATGGTTTACATCAAATTCAAAACAAACATAAAGTTAGTCTATTTTTGCAAATCTAAAATTCTTTAATTCTTAATTAGTCAAAAATGTGCCAGCACTTTTTGCCAGAGGGATATTCTGTATCATATGGCATCATGCTGAACTGGGTTTTGTCCAGGGTGGCTGCGAGTATTCGGGGGCAAACAGGGTGGTGAGCAACAGCATTGTGCATCTCATACTTTACTTATTTTTTGTTATTTTTTTCCTTTATTTTTCTATTTTCTTTCCTTGTTTGTTGTTGTTGTTGATTTGTTTTTCTTTCCTTCTTTATTATTAAACTGTCTTCACCTAAACCCATGAGTTCATAGAATCACAGGATGGCTTGGGTTGGAAGGGATCTCAAATACAATTTGATTCCAACCCCCTGCCATAGGCAGGGTTGCCAACTACTAAATTGGGCCCTACATCAGGTTGCTTAGGGCCCCATCCAACTTGGATGGCCTTGAGCACCTCCAGGGATAGAACATTCACAGTTTCTCCACACCAGGGTCCTCATCCAGCCAGTAGCAGGATTTCCCATCTCATTCTGTGCCCACACATTTTTCTGACACTTTTCAGTTCTCTCCCCTCTTCCACTGGTGGGTGCAGTGAGTGAGCAGCTTGTGTGGTCTTTAGCCTGTTATACTACTGCACATGCAGCACTTTGAATTAAAAGTTTTCCCATTGCATCTAAAGCATTAATCATATTAGTACTTAAGCCCTTTTTCTATTTTATGTTTCAAGTAGAAACACTTTCTGGTTATAAAACACAAATACAATATCTTGTATTAATTATATGTTTTTGCATTTGTTAGGCCTTTTTCAGATTTTTTTCCTCAAGATTCCAGATAATTTTCAGTTGGATTGTAAGGGGTTAAGAAGATGAAGAACACTGAGAAATAATAAGCTTCAATTAGGAATTCTTCTTGTCCAGACATGTTGTATTTGCAAATATCATTTAATATATTTCTCTAGCTCAGAAATCACTTGTCTTAAATTCAGTTGAAGATTGTAATTAACTTCTGTTCTGCTTTGGTCATTAAAGACCTCTCAACTTTCCTAATTTTGCCATTTTAATTTGCAGCGAACACATTCTTCAAATCTTTCTTACATCAAACTTTGCTGTGTTGTCACTCATATCATGACTATTTTTTGTCCTCATTTTCTGTCTGTAAAAAGCAAAACACAAGAGCAGAAGCAGAAGCATTTAGTCTTCATCCATGAGCGGTATAGTTCAAAACTGTATGCAATATTGTTTCATCTGATCAAAGAATGAACAACTACTTTGAAGACACTGTCATCTTAGCCCTTCCGAATTGCTGTCATATCCTTATTCCAGCCATTCGTACTTAAAATGGGTAATGGCTGTGATAACCTACAACTAACACATTGAAATATCACAGAGGAAACTGAAAAATCACAGAAAAAAACACTCTGTCTTGCTGAAAATTAAGAGATAGTGTTTGGTTAGCTACAAAATGTACATATCAAGAGTTATAAGCAGATGGTACAGACTTTTATTCTGACTGCTAGTTTAAAGAAAATCTTCTGCAGACAGTTACAGTCATTGTGGGGCAGAAAAAAATACATAAGAAAACTCACTTCTGGACCTGTGGGAAGTCAAGTCTATTTGTTTTTGCAAGAGCTTGCAATTCAAGCCAGGCTCAGACAGATATATTTATAGTTTATAGTTTATTGATATTTTGCTCCTTCTTTTACATATTCTCTTTACTCACTTGTCACATTCAACTCTTTAGCAAGCTGTCTGAAGTTTCCTCTGAGAGACTTTCTTTTAGAGAGTTCCCAATATTTACTCCAGGCGTTAGACATTACTGGAAGAGAAACCATTATTTCATTTCTACATTTCCATAAGATTATTTCTTCATTCATTGTGAGAATTCTCACTGAGAAGATACAGTCCAGTAGAATGGAGTTTACCCTGTAAGTAGTATTATATTTAAAACATTACTTTTTAAAATTAACCAATCAAGTATCACATTTGTAATGAATTTTTCAAGAGAATTTATATCAATTGCTCATTTGCTCTTTTTTTTTTTTTTTTTTTTCCAAATTCTGAAACTCAGTCATAACAAGAGTTTCCAAACAAAGTTACTTAGAGGAGTGTTGCTAGCTTCCTTAAAAGACCGTTAATAAAGCAGCTGAAAAAGCTGCAGTTATAATATATGTAAATTAAACTTACTACTAGAAGAAAAATGCCAGAAAATGAGAGCTAAATCCTCTCCCCCTTCTCTTCAACTATCAAGCAAGAAAACAAGAGGGAACATTCTTAACAACAATCCCCATTTTTTGTCATGAAATTTTGCTCTCACTTCCACTTAACTGGTAATTTCTAAAAGTGGGGAAATCAAAAGGATTATCCAGTTCCACAGCACAGTACAACCAATGAATTAAACAACAGAAAACACATTTGCTGATAATAGATCACACTGTAAAACTTGTTATATACCATAACTGTCACGGCGTGAACTAGATCAATCTATGCCTGTGACAGGGGGCAGTAGGCCCTGACCCTGCTCTCCCACCCCAGCCCACAAAATGGGAAGGAAGGAGGGAGGGAAAAAAAACAGCGGCAACAATCTATGGAGGAAAACTTATTTTACTAACTATGATATTGGAATGCAAAATAACAGAATATAATAAAATCTAATTGAAATTGAGACTAATAAATCAAATAAGATAGGAGAGACAGTTCCTGAGACCGAGTCAAACCTGAAAAGCTTGGAACGGCTAGGAAAGTACCCTCCAACACCCACGGGCAAGCAGTAAGAGAGCGCCCCGCTTGGAAGGGTCAGATCCCATGACTTCCATCACATACAGGGATAGGTACATGGAGCTGGAGTATTAACACTTTAGTTCCAGTGCAGTACATGATGTGTTGATGTGGAATACTGAAAACCAAAAAATGTAAAACCATGACACATAACTCAGACTTTTTGGACCTAAAACTTCATTAATCAGTCATGAACATCTTCACTGCAAAAAGGGAAAAACACAGTCTATAATCTTCAGGAAGTGCTTGGGGAAAAAAAGAAAAAAAAAATTCTGTGGAATGAATAGAAAGGCATTTAATCAAAAACTTTGGTAGGCTCTGCAGCTCTTTTTGTGTAGGAAAACTCTTTGGAATCATAGTGCAATTTGAACCTGTATTCATAGCTCCTGTGTATGACAGATCTTCTATTTTCAACAGTTGATTTTTTCTGCTCATTCTAATACTTAGTTTTTGACTCACAGAGATTTTCCACAACTGTCTTAATCTTGAGACATTAAGAAATGAAAAATCTACAATTTTTCCGAATGATGTTCTTCAGTGGCTACAAACTTAACTTGTGTCTTATTGAAATGTTTCTGCTTTCAGCAATTAACCTTAGCAGTATGTTCTGTCTTTTTTTATAGGTTTAC
This sequence comes from Perdix hodgsoniae, assembly GCA_035772895.1. NCBI lineage: Eukaryota > Metazoa > Chordata > Aves > Galliformes > Phasianidae > Perdix > Perdix hodgsoniae. The sequence continues at coordinate 1,803,803 of JAPSGF010000084.1, forward strand.
GTATGAGTGGGGTTAGCAGCAATCAGTCTATTTTCCCCATACTTAGGCATATATGATTAGACTTACTTCTCTTAATAACTTAAAAGCTTACGTTATCGGTGATGGATATCCTGATCTTTATCATCTCCATCATGTTCAAGTCCCAGTAAGACCAAAAGACTAATAACACTGTTCAGGGTATGCATGAAGCCTTGGCCGTTAGTCATCCTTCAAAACAGGCAGCTGTTTACATGTTTAACTGCAGTCTAATATATAATCATGAAAGATTTACCTGGAGAGCATGATTATCTTCATGAATACTTAGTAGGGTTTGTACTCAAATAAAAATTACCTCTGTATTACATTTACAAAACAAAAGTGTGTTTTCTCTTTCACACAAGCAAAGAGGTAAGTTTTGTTCATCTCTCAGTCATAATAGGCTTAGAATATTATTATAGCGTGAAATCGATGCTGAATACTGAGAAGATATGAAAATAGCGCTTTTATAAAGTTCCGCAATATGAAACCATATCTTCAGGAATACTTTAAACATATAAATGCCGCACAAGAATTGTCTTCTCTTCCTCCTTGAAGCAACATCATATGCACCAACTATTACCAAAATAAATAGAAATCTGGTTTATGCTAGCTAGATTGTTAAATAAACCCAGACACCTGTTTGCCAGTTATAAAAGTGTACTACTGTTGTGATGTTATCCATCTGTAGTATACACCATATTGCAGTTGTGGTACTTAAAATGAGTTTGAATTAGTCCATTACAAAATAACATACCTCATAGTTTATAAAGTGTTTGTTGGGTTTGTTTTTTGCTTTCTTTTTTCTTCCTTTCATTCTTCATCTAGGTTCAGATACTTTTCATATTGAAATATTTCCTCTGAGATTATTTAGATCTGAATTTATATTATTATATTTATATATGAAGAGTTGGAAGGGGCATGAAGACCCCAGGAAAATGAGAGAGGACAAAATGTTACACCCAAAAAGGACTCAGGAGCAGATAAGAGAGGGCAAACGAAACCAGGAGAAACCAGCGGCAGCAACAGTAGGAGGGGCATGAGGGGAGGCCCAGGATCAGATCTATGGTAGGGAGAACTGGCCTCATTTGCTGTCTGTCTCCTGCATGCTTCTGGTGTTCTGCCCAGAGGTGTAGGCAGTGAAAGGAGCATAAGCTGGAAAGCCATCCCAAGAGTTTTCCTCCTAGCATCAAGGGAACCATAGCTGGAGAGAGATCATACAGAGCTCCTAAAAGTCAGAGCAGGTTCAGGTGGAGAAGTAAAGTAGGAAATATATGAAGAAATATGTGAGGAAAGAGCACAAAGTGCAATCAGACAATAATATTGGATGAAGCAAATAGTTGAGAAACTTTAGCATATTTACATTGCAATTAAAACTTTCATTGCTCAGAACTATACATATCTTTGAGAAATTTCTTTTACAACATCTGGTAAATAGATTTTAAAGAAACTAAATGAGATAGGCTCAAGTCCTTTCCCTTCTCTATCTGCTATTCACATTCTTGAGGCACACATGCTTCTTGAGACACAGTTTTATAAGATCAAAAGAGATGCTATTTTTAAAAGAAGGAGGGTCTGAATGATATGTTGGATGGAAACACCCTGATCAAGGCTCTGACACAGAAGCAATAATAGGAGTTCAATAAGTTATTGTTTATTCTCTTTTGCTACTCTATTGCATACAACTATGCAAAAATGAAATTGCCATGGATTTTTTCTAAAGTCTTTCCAGATAGTAAAAAACAGTACTTTAAGAACACTAAGTGAAAATATTTGCATTTTACAATAATGTTGCATGTAATTAAAAAGAGGTACAAGGAGAATCTGATTATTTTTATTTTTAATTTTCTGAAGAGGATTTTGAAGTTTATCACATTTGGCAAACTTCTTTAATTTTCCTCATAAACAATTTGTTGGTTTAGTTTGTTGTACTTTTTGTTGTTGCTAATTTTTTATGACAATTTGCATGCACTCTTTTTAAGAATAACAATGTAAGGTATGCCCTCACCTAATCACAATGTGAAATATTAAGGTCTAGTCAAAATCACACTAGCTGAAGTTTCAAAAATAAAAGCGCTTTTGTTACATACACAATTCCATTCATAAATAATTTGTGGAGAAATTGAAATCTGTCTGTGGTAGAAGGAAAATGTGATCAAACAGGTCACCTGAATTATTAAGCCAGCATTTTTGACTTAGACTAAGTAATTAATGATGCAGAATTTAGTATGTGAAAGGAATTGATAGCTATATTCTGTAGATGTTCTTGAACACTTTCCAGCTCCAAAGCAACACTTTTATGCAGCTCACATTGGGATTTACAGGATTGAAAGAGCTATATGTTCGTTATTCATTATATCCACAATGGAAAGAAGCTTGAATGTTAAACTGCTGTACAAAAGGAAATTCAAATCTTAGTGACCTAGAGTGGATTGTCAGTGTAATAACGTTGACAATTGCTATGCTGGATATTCATCTGCACTCCTGTATACCTGGAACTGGCCACTGCTAAGAGCCTACATTTTCCAGTAAATGCAGAGTTAGACACCTGAATCTAGAATTCACAACAGCTGCAGTGAATTATGTATTGGCAGCCAGTAAGAATTATTTAAGGAAACTGTAGGAGACTGTCTGAAATTGACGTCATCTAGTCCTAGGTTAAACACCTATGAGAAAACAGTCAGAACATGCAACCGTATCAGTAAGTTCACACACTGGGCCATAGAATAAGAGGCTTGTTGTCTAAAGGCTGGTAGCTGATACACTCCTACTCCAGAAGTGGAAGTACCTCAGCATGGAAGGGCACATTCCATCATCTAGCACAATTTATCATTTCTGTGAGGGCATGATCCCTTCATTATATATGAGGTATACCTCTGGCATTCATAGGCACCCCATACAGCACTCGCAATTTCTGCAGCCATACATTCTGGCAGGTCTCATCTTTCAACATTTCTTATGTAGAAATTTTTTAATTTAAATTTTGTGTTTAAAATCTGCCTAAATGTTTATTTTAATGTTTTCCTTCATGTTTATACCTCCGATCTTGGAGAAACAGAAATGGATATGTAGGTTATTTAGATTGTGCCAGATGAACTGGAGAGAGGACAGAACTGTTGCCTGTACAGGAAGAATCTCTTTGGACAGACTATGTGATCTAACCTGAAAACAAAGTAAATAAGGCTGAGCTGGAGGATGTAACCACAGTAGAAACACATAGTGCTGAGATTTATCTAAACCAATATAATGTGGGTGAGAGAAGAGATAAGGTGATGGATTGTGTGCTGTAAGCACATTTTTCTAACTGCATGTTTTCTCCACTTCCTCTGCCACTCTTAGCTACAAAGAATCAACTCTTACTCCGCAGTCCAGAAGAAGGAAGACAGTCTGAGAAACAGACATGGCATTACTCCTGCACCACAAATAACATCAGAAGGTGTGCATGGTAGACAACAAATATATTCACTGCTTTCGATATTTTTATCAGCCCTTTCCTGCTTCCTCCATGTCATTAGATCCCTTAGACTGTCTTTGCTCATTCCTCAAACCCTCTCTATAACTCAAAGCTGTGGCCAGTGCTGAATCTCATACATAGTTCTCATCACGAGACTCACATTGTCATGCTAAGAATTGAATATATTTTTCCTAAGGGTGTAAAGTGAAAGAACATTTCAACTCCAGTGGTTGTCATCATCTCAGATAACTGTAATTTTTGCTTTTATTATCCATAAAATATTATTCTTTCCATATATATACATATATGTATGTATGTATGTATGTATGCGTATAACTTAATTTGAAGTTGTTAAGTATACGGATTCCTGAAATAATTTCAAGGAAGGAAATATTCCTGAAAATGAAGACCAGAAACTATTTAGTCATTTCCAAATTCTCCACTAATTTGTACCTTAGCAGTTGTCCCCAGCATTTTTCCTCACACTCGTTTGCATTTCTGGAGGAAAAAAAAAAAAAAAATATTGTAATGTTAATATTTTATTCCATCTCTACTTCTGCATTTTATGCTGTTGTAATTATCAGATGTGCCAAAAGATAAAAAGGGAAAATGCTTCTAATCCATTTTATACAAATATGAATAATACCAAACAGATGAATATTTGCATTAATCTTTTTGCCAGCCAAATCTCTGTCCTAATGTTGCCACTTCCTTATACTTCTAAGCACATCTTAAATAAAACAAATGTGATGCCCTAAGTTTTTTTTTTCCAATACGAACAATCACAGTCATTATGTTCTAGTTGATACTTCTGCCTTGCTTATAAAATAACTGTCACTTTTTCACTGAGAAGTGTGTCTTATTAATTAAAAATTATCATTGCTCTTCTGCATTCTGTTGTCATATGTGTATTGTCTAAACCTGTTCTCTGCACCAGTAGCACAATTTTAACTTAGCCCAAGATCCACAGAGCATTATTCTTGCATCTCATCAGCATGGTGTTGCCAGAAGTTAGTCTTTAGAAAAGAAAAACAAAAAACAAGGTAATAAAGCTAGTACGTAGTGATAAAAAAAGGACAACGTTTCAAAGTAAGCCACAAAAGACAAAGTCAAAGCAGCAGCTGCACCACACTGGTGATGAGCCCAAGAAAAGTAAAGCACATCTGCTTCTTACTGTTCCTTTTTTGGCAGGCTTAATGTAAAGCCCTATGTTGGTAGTTTTTAAATACAGCTAAAGCTGTCAGCCTAAAAGATAAGTAAATTACTGCAAATGCTTTTCTCTCCCGTTTTGTTTTGGAAAAAAAATAGTGTGGTGGTGTTTGGGGCTTTTCATTTTTCTTTCTCTTGGAGAGCAGAGAGAATATAATGCCTATTTGCTAAATGATCATTCATGTAATCAGTCTGCAGTGCATTAAGACTGTTTGAGTACAGGATATCTTGTACTACCCAGTGCGAAGGATTAAAACACTTGGAAGATTAGGGCCTGAAAAAGAGAGCAAAGCCAGACTGCAGCTCCTTTCCCTCTGTGAGAACAGTGACTTCAGTATTTAGAAAAAAGGTTTATTGTTCTCATAATTTGCTGTAGTAGATCCATTTTTACTGTGGATTAACAACACTTCATAGTGGATTATTAGTTTGGATAGGTTTCCACATGAAAATCTGAGGCACCTTGACTTGTCCCAGCAGAAACTTCCCATCTGTATTCATAATTTCAGAAAGCATTAAATTACCATTCCTCTGAGAAACAGTAAGAGAAAACAGCTATGCAGGAGATGCTGAGATCTGTAGATATGGCTCAACTCTACCTGCTCTTTGCTTACCAAGGCAACTCTTGCTCTCATGAGTGTTCTCAGGTACGTGAGCATTTGGTCCAGCCTTTCTGATTCTGTGATTTGCTGAGTGCTCAGAGTACAGCATAGAAATGCATAGTTCCTAGGCACTCATGCTATCCACTATAAGTGGCTGTCTAGGCATTTTAATTATGATAGTGCTTAACACCAAAGAGTTACAGACAATTCAGATTTTCTAAAATGCAGTGCTGCCAGACATTTAGTCACTGAAGGTAAATGAGTGTGGCTGAATGTAAATTAAACCATCCTGGGAATTTGTAGTGCTCCATAAAGCTCCATCTACACATACAAAGAATCAGAATTGTCTTTGGCATGGTTTCAGCATTTGTCCACTGGGGCTATTTCCCAGACACCATTCAGGATCTACCACGTGCCAGACAATGTTCATAATGTACAACATAGTTATGATAATTATGGTCTGGAGATTAAGACAGGAGTTTAAGACAGCAGAAAGTACTAAAGGGTCCAGATCATGCCAGGTGACCAGACAGACAAGAGCAGGCCAATCACTGCTTAATTTACTTATTCGTTGTTTAGTGGATGGGCCTTGCCATCAATAGTTTGCTCAAAGTAAACATTTTTTTTTTCTCCAGAAAGTATAAAGGAAGCCACTCTCAAGTGGTTCTGCCTAGGAAGCAGCGGAAGCAGCTGGAATCTCTTACTACAGTTGGAGCACTGAACTTATAGGAAGCTGTCTAAATAAATTCACTGCTTCATTCAATTTGTATTGACACTGGCTCCACACACCCTCCCAGATATGGAAGAAGAGAGGTGTTGAAACACAAGGTAGTCTGGTATTAGTTTTAGGTGACTCCCTTCAGAGAACTGAACATCCAATATTCAGAGCAGACCCCCTTCTAAAAGAAGTCTGCTGCCTCCCAGGGCCTCCAGTGAATCACATCAGTAAGAAACTGCCTAGCCTGCTATAAATAACAGATCATTACTATTTTTCTATGTGGGGGATGATGAAACCCCTAAATGCAGTTCTAGAGCCATCAAAAAGGACTTCAGAGCCTTAGGATGACTGCTAAAGGTACTGAGCGCATAGGTCATCTTATCTTCTCTGCTCTCTGTAAGGACACTGAAAGAAATACAAAGGTCCTGTCTATAAGCAGTTGGCTTCATGGCTGATGCAGCCATCAGGTTCAGGGTTTTTTGATAACAGAATGGCCTACATGGCACCAGACCTGCAGTCACCAGGTGAGTTTCACCTCTGTCAAAGTGGAAAGATGATCATTGTGGGAAAAGATAGCAGGGCTAATTGGCAGGGCTTCTAACTAGGTTTGGATGGGGAGGAGGTGATAATGAGCTTGCCCATGATAATGTGTGGGATGGCATAGCTAAGTTAGAGAGACAGTGTATTAATGGGGGCCTTCAACCTGCTATGATGTTCCAGCAATACTGCAGCACACTTGAAACCTTATGATAATGAGCCAGGGACCACTGAGGCAGCAGGAGAAGGAAACAGGGAAATTCAAGGAAAATACTTCAAAGAAATTAAGCAGTTATCCTTGAAGAAGGCTACAAGGCCTGGTGGGATGATTCCCATAACTGGAGTGTGGCTATTGATAGCCACAGAAGGGGATGCAAGCTGTTCATAGAAAGGACAGGCTAAGAAGAAGGGGAGGAGGTGTTGCTGCGGAGGAGGCATTGCTGTCTATATCAAGGAAAGAATGCAGTGTGAAGAGCTATCCCTGAAGAATGGACATGAGCAAATCAAATGCTTGTTGGTGAGACTTAGAGACCAAGGCAACCTTGTGATTGTGTTTTACTGCCAGCAGTCTGATCAAGAGAAGACTGTAGATAAAATCTTCTCGCAGCTACAGAAGAAGTTCCTTTAGTTCCAAATGTTGTAGAGTTTTATTCATTGCTTTTTTCCTTTCTGTTCTTTTTCTATTTTGTTTTGTTTTAATATCTTTTGCAGCAGAGGAGCACTTTGAGGAAAAGGATATTTGAACAACAACAAAAATGTAATGAATAAATAAATATTTAGTAAAAATATATAGTAAATTAGAGTTAAAATTGGTTTGAATTATTTGAACAATAGTGGACTTTATCCTACATTTTTTTATATGTGGATTAACTTCAATTCTGTTTACAGAATGAATATTTTCAGGTTGGTTTGTTGTTTTTCTGTATTTTATTGTTGTTGTTTGTTTGGTTTTGATTGTTCGCATTTTTACTGCTCTTACTTTGTTACCATTCAGTAGTTGGTTTTAAATAATACAAGCAAGAAAATAGAAATTCATACCATAGTTTTATGACTTTTTTTTCAGCTGCTTTTAGTTAGTATAACTCAGTCTGCAATTACCCTCTTCATTGTTCAGATATATAAATCTCTTTTATGAGTCTAAAATTCTGAATGACTTCAGCAATCTAATAAAACTGGAGATGAATATTAAACTGCACGGTAGACACATAGTGAAGATATATCCGCATATAGATGAATGACAGGAAAAATGTTTGGGACCATTTTCTCTTCAGAGAATAAGTACAAGCTGCTCACAGAATTCCATGTTTTCTACTTAGTTAAGTCAAATTAAAGTGTATTCAGTAGAAGGTGAATCACACCTGGTTTTCTTATAGATAGATGGCTGCATTTCCTTAAACAATACTTATTTGGTGCTAAGGAAGCATCAGTTACTTTCTGTTGAAACAGATTTCTTCAACAAGTAAATTCATTCTCCACAAACTATGATTTACGCTTGATTTTGAAAGTGAAACAAATTATAGTAACGTGAACCAATTACTGAATATGTTAAGCACTCAATTGGGTATGAATGTAATAGCACTGGGGGAGTGTGGATTGACAAATCATTGTTTTATATCACCTGAACAACCTTCTCAGGTTGTTCAATTTGATGAAGCAATTTAATGTCAAGCTTCTGATTCCTGTAGGGAACACAGCATGGAAGGAAAGAACACGTGGTGAACACTGCATTCATCACTGAAGGCCAGCAGCCAAAAACCGAGATGGCATGAGCAGTTGCTGGTGATCAGAAAGTCTCATGTGGAGATGAGTAAGCTAATATTTGGCTTCTTGGTTAAATTTGATTTAAGACAGCATCACTGAAGAGAATGTGCAGAGAGAAACCAGGCAGCTTATGTGGCAGCTGGTGAAGATGGGAGATCAGAGGCACTGCCAGAGACTGAAAATGCCAATACAAAAATGATGGCAATAAATGGGAGGACATAGCATCCTGTTTGATGCAACCACCTCTGACTTGCCAGAGCTTTCCATCTAAACTGAAATGATGCAGCAGAACACCCCGTCTTCTTCCATCTACAGACTGTACACAGTGCACCCTCCTTTGGTAGGGATTGGTGTATGTGAGACATTTCAGCAGTAATTGTAGTAACTGCTATGTATAATCCCATAACAGGGAGGAGAAGAGCAGACAAGAAATCAACAATAATGGGGAATAGGAAATTAACAGGTTGATTGTGAAAACTCTATAGGGAAAGAATCCAAGTCGCCACATTGCATAAAAGGAGGGATGCAAAGAGGTGACACATGGGTTGGAAGGAACCTCAAAGATCATCTAGTTCCAACCCCCCTGCCATGGGCATTGCTGCCACCCACTAGATCAGATTGCCCAGGAATCCATCAAGCCTGGCCTTGAATGTCTCCAGGTATGGGACATCCACAACTTCTCTGGGCAACCTATGCTATTGCCTCATCACCCTGTGAGTGAAGAATTTATTTCTAACCTCTGAAGTTAGAAGCTGTACTGGGAATCTTGCAGAAGACATTGCATTTGAGGAGGGAGTGATTTTGAGCAGACCAGGTCTCCGCCACTAGTTTTCTTATGGTTTGAGAAGCCTGTGTCTTAATACAAGTAGCTTCTATATGGGAATTTGCTGGAGCACCCCATAGAAAGCTGTGCTACATGCTAGTGGGCATTGTGAGAGAGATAATGCTATAATTCTATTATCTAAATGGTTTATAAATATAATCTGCAGTTTATAATATCTCTGACAAAGGTAAACTAACTGTGGATCAAGGAGTGGCCTTTCTTACTGATATACAGAAAGAACCACATTTCATCTCTTTCTCATGCCTCGCCTCCTTTCCAATGCAAAATAAAACACTGCCAAAAAGACGCAGATTTCTGTCTGATTGAGCATGGAGCTAGTTTATGTCTTTAATGTTTCCCACTGATTGCTCCATAAACTTAACCTCATAAAAAAAATCAAGACAGTGATTCAGTTCTGTTTAATCAAAACCATCAAATCTAGGGAATTATATAAAATTTTTACATTAAACATTTTCAAAAATACAGGTAATCAGTGTTTTAAAAAATATATTCAATTGTAAATAAAATGTAAAAACAAACAAACAAACAAAAAAGAGCATCTGTAGCTTTTTACAGTGAATGAAACTTAAACCTATTCATGATACAGATGGGCTGGCTGTGCAATTCCTCTGCCACAGGTATTGAACTCTGGAAGAGTTGACTACTCTAGTTATTGACTCTTCGGATATCTCCCAATCATTCATTAATGTTTGGGTCAAAAAGATCTGATAAATGCTTAGAGAAGTCTTTTTGTCTAATGTAACTCCTTATGATTGAAACATATCAGGAAATGTATCTTCCCTATTCCCAATACAGATCAGTTACGTAGTGGGGTGACTTCCTACAGCGGACTACAGGAGAAATGTTAGTAAGAGGCTGAGCTTGCTTTTGTTTCAGACAGATAAGGCTCATACATATTTTACAGAACGATTTGCTCAGATCCATTCTCATTACATCTAAGGGTGTTTATTTAATCAAACCCCCTGTGCCAGGAATACCATTGGTCTATTTTTCTTCTGCAGACAGTGAAGTAAAGAAATTTGTTCAGGACGTGTTATCTCACCAAATATCTGAATTGCCTTTCGGGACATAACATACTTCTCTCTTGGTTATAACAAGAATTAAGAATACACTATTTCTTTGTTTATATGCATTAGGTATAAAGAAAAACTTTTAAAGATAAACTGTTTAAAGACAGTGAGGAATGTTAAGGGTAGTGAAGTACTGGATTCGCTGCCCAGAGGGGTAGTGAATGCCCCATCCGTGGAGACATAAAACATCAGACTGGAAGGGGCTCTGAACAACATGATGTAGCTGTGGATGTCCTTATTTAAGATCATCCTACTGTCTTTTAGAGGGAAGCTCTAAAACATATTGAGGGGGGACATACTACCTTTGTTATCATCCAAATAAAGAGAGGGTCAACATGAAATAAAAATTACCAGATAAAAGAAGCATGCTATTCTACTGTAGAAAAAGTCAATGAAGGATGTATTTAAAAACAACAAAACAACAACAAAGTCACCTGTTTCCTTTTCGCTCTCAACACCATATTTAATGAAAGATTTGAAGATTATGCACTCGTGTACATTACTGTGAAAGTTTCCAGCAGCGCCTTTATATGATATCCCAAACTAAATCTCACAGTTTAATATGTAGCAATGAGTAAAGATATTAGTAATCTTTTATCTCAAAATTCTCTTTTGTGAATACAACAGGGATAAAAGAACTCATCAGATCCTAAAATTAGCTTTTCAAAAAAATATCACAGATGAGTACATTCAGCAGTACTTGACACTAAATTATCTATTGTAGTAACAGTGTTCATACAAAGAAAATGAAGTATTTAAGGTGAGGTCACAGAATGAAATTTAGTTCAATAAGTGCTATAAAATGAATATTTTTTTCTTTTCAAATGTTACCAAAATGTAATATTGATTTTAAACGAAGCTTCAGAAGGCTTAAATGCAATAAATGAAGTATCAGTAGGAAAATCTAACATAAGCTTGGCCTTGATGAGGAACTGTTGCATGTCAATTAATAGTAATAATTACCTAAATGATCATTTTCTAAGATCTCAAACCCAGAACTCTTTATAAGAAGTGAATATTTTCTACATCACTAAGAAACTAGATTGACCATGTCTGAAGCTTCTATAATTTCATATTATTTCCATATATCATTAATTGAAGAAAAAATATTAATGAGACGTGTTTGTATCTAATATCAGTGTGGCTATATGAAATTCCAATTATAATCTATGAGCCTTGGTATTAATATAATATTTAAATTAAATTATTTACAATGTAACAAGATAAAGAGTTGCATATCTATGTCGGCTAGGAAGATTTAAAAACACATTTTTATTTTCTTTTTATAAATGTCACATTTATATTCCATTGTTCTTATGTAGTTCTTATGGTTTATGGAGAGTAGCTAAGGGAAAATATATTGCAATGATACCCATCACAGAACCAACACAGTACAGCACAGAGCTTAATCTCCTTTGCTGGAGCTGCAGAAAGATTTTTAGGCAGCTTTAATGGTAGCTTAGTTGTAATGCTACACAGATCAGTGGAATTTAATGGCACTTCTAAAACCATGAGAATGAAGATTTAAACAACCACAACTTTAAACCATGAACGGTTTTCCCATGTTTTATTTCCCTGTTTTATTTTTATCCATTTTGTTCTCACCTTGTTTACAAAAATCTTTTTGGTCAAGCACAATTTATCTTCATTAAACCTGTATTGCCTATTCTTAGTCATCATCTCCATCATAAGCGCAAAAAATGACTTCAAGAACACTTTTTCCAGTTTTCTGAAGGATTGCACTGAGTCATTCCAGCTTGCAACTCTATGGAGCATTGTTGTTGCCTTTTGTGAAGATGGCTAGAATGTTCACTTTTTTCAGGTAGTGGGATTCTCTTCAGTCATCACAGCATTTTAAAGAGAGTAGACTTAAAATGGATCAAGTCCTCACACACAAACCCTTGCTCAGTCCTTGTCCTCCTTGATCATGCACAGAGGCATGAACCAATGAAGACCAGGGCTATGGAGGTCTTAACTGTGTCTGCTGTTCCCATAATATCTAACCCAGTCAGAAAAGAATTCACATATTTCTAATTCAGTCATGATCTTAAATGGGATTTACAACCATCATATGATGATAAGATTTGAATACAAAGAACTGAATGAGGATATCTGTATTGGGCAAATGGACAAAAGTGAACGCAGAGAAATTGACCCTGTAATATGCAAACCCCTCTAAATATATCCACTTATTTCTTTTCCATCTAAAACTCCATTTCCCAAAGTTAATAAATTCATGACTAATGAAAATTTTGATTGGCCTTCCTACAAAAAGGGTGGACAAGGAAAGACAGAAGCAGTTAATACAGCAGATATCTGATTGATAATATGATAAGAGTAAGGGGAAAATTTGAAATCCAATAAGCAAATCTCACACATGACAAATTTACAAACTTTTACAAAGTCTTGTGTATAACCTGCAACAGAAATGATAGTTGAAATGTATCCTTTCCTTTCTGTCCATACACTCAGTCTGGTTACTATCCCAAAAGGTTCCATTCCCAGAATGATCCATCTGTTATCAAACATTATTTTGTCTTAATCTTTCTAATTCTATATCTATTGAAGACGTCTAGTTCCTCTTTTGGTTTATGATATTTTTCCCTTCATTGTACTTCTCATCGCAGTTTCCTATTTGCTGGCAAATATGTATCATCTCCTGATTGATTCAATTACTGTTGTCCCTTGATATTTCATGTTTGCTCCTCTGAGTAAAGGACAATTAATGAAGTAATGGACAGTTAATAAAGTAATTTTTTTTCTAATATACACCACCATTTCTGGTGGAATAATTGGAGTATTTTTGGAAGAAATATCTCCACTGATCTATTCTATCTATATCTTGTGATTCTCTGTTGAAATCAGAAGCAAAATTGTTAGAAACACTCTTTATCTGAAGTGATATAAAATTAAAAGTCCTCAGATCATATCTGCTCTCCTGCAAGTTAAAGAAACCTCAGTTTGTAAAACTGCTTTACAGTAATTAAGCTACTAGATATATGCCAGCTTTAGTTTAGCCTAGAAAACTGTAGGTTCACCAAGAAAAGTTCTTTATAAATGAGGTCAAGAAGCCCTCAAAAACTAAACACTCATTCTTCGACATTGGTGCTAATCCCATACATAGAAGAAGTGTCTTAATCCAATTGGAAATGAAAGGCAGGCAGATGAAATACACAGTGTACAGAAAGAGGCTTCTTCCGGTCTTTTTGCTATTTCAAGAAGAGTTTCTTGCATACCATCCGCCAGCTGCATGAACAAATATAATTTTACACATAGGTGAAATTCAATAATGACAAAATAACCTAGAATAGAAAATGTATACCAATATAAACATGTTAAACTTTATAATAGATTGCTTTTAGGCTCTTTTCCTAGTAAGACGCGTGCCTTTTCCAGGCACTCAAGTAGTTTCATTTCTTTTCTTTCCAAGCTGCTTATTTATTTTGTAATACATTTAATAATTCCAAGGGAAGTTAATTTGCTGCCTCATTTAATTCATAAAGCTAATTCATATAAATGGGGATCAGACTTCATAGAAGTTAACACCTACGCTGAAAAGTGAAATGAAAACAATAGTCTTATTAGTACTTTTTTTTTTTTTTTTTTTCTTCCAGATGACTCATTATGCTGTGGATTTCCCCTCCATTTTTCTCATTTTTCTAAAGAGTCCTGAAAACACTGAAAGTCTCGCAGACTCTTTTTTTTTCCCAGTAGACAGCCATACTTTGCAACATCCTTAAATGTCCACTAGGATTCCTTTCCAAATTAGAGGTGTATACGTGTCTAATCCTTTCTTCGGCACTTTTTGGGTTCTTTTCTCTAGTGTTCATGACTTTATGACGTTAAGGTTATTAAGGAGTTAGGAAAAAAAAAAAAAGTACTTAATATATCAAAAAGATAGTGTTCCTTTTAACTTGACAGACTTGCACTAACTGAAGATGACAGTAAAACTGTATTTTTCTTTTCCTCCAGGTTTCTAACTATTTTGATGTATTTATCTATTTGATGTACTTCTATAATTTTTATGATTCAGTTGTCATTTCTCAGCCAGTTAAAAATTCCTTTTGGCTATTTCATGATGACATCACTACTAACGTAAATTTATAAATGATATGTTATTTTCCAGCCTCAAGTATGATTTATTCAAGTGTCTTCACCAATTAGAACCAGGTATCCAGGGTGCATACAACAAGAACACATTTTTCTTGAGATTTTTGCGTTACCAGCTGGGACAACTGTGGTCCTTCAAAAAGAAATTCAGAGACCATATGAGTCTCTTGTATACCTTATAAGTAGAGACAATATTGAGACTTGCGAGGTTATATAACAGTTGAGTAATTTGGGATTCTTCTTCCTTTCTTATGGTTCGTGCTATAGCCATACACTATGTTTATTGTTTATGGCAGGATTCAAAATGTTTTCTGCTTACAATACACACATATACACACACTTACAATACACCACAATACAGTGGTAAGAAGAAAAGAAAGAAAAAATAAAAAGGAAAAAGAAAAAAAATCAAGCTTACAAAGAACCATAATGTACAGTAAGTATAAAGCACTAATGAAAGTCTTAAGCTTTGTGGGTTCTTAAGAAGAGCAAAGTGCTGAGAGCTCAGTATCTGATAAATCAGGATAATGCAGTTTTAAGTTCTGGTATCTCATTACCTGTCATGGCTCTTAGATTCTAGCAAAGCCTGGGGAGATGGCAGATATCAGATCTCAAAACTAATCCTGTTTGCCTGTCTTCATTTTGTATCAGTAAGTGGTGCTTTTTGCTGCTGCTATTAAAGTAAGCAAATTAAATGGATTTTTCCTTCCTGCCACTGATAAGAGGGGGCCTGGGGTATGTACTAGGGGGTGCACTGATTCCTCATCTTTTATAGAAACTATTGTGAAGAGAAAAGTATGGTCCATCTGTTCTAGCATACTAACAATATAACCTGGGGAGCAATAGTTTATTTTTAGTCAGTCCTCCTGTGGGCCAGACAGTGGAAACCAAGTGCATGTGTGTCATTTGCGCCTCTGAAAATCCTCAGCCAAGTTGCTTTCAGACCAAAATCTATGTATTCCACTTTTGTTACCTCTGTCAACATTACTAGTTTTGTTCAATCACTTATTTTGGAAGATCTTCTGCCACCAAGATGAATGCTGTGTTGATTCATTGCCCTGTCTCAGGTCTACATGGAGAAAGTACTCAAATGTGTCAACTTGTTTTTCTCTTGCTAACTTTTCATTCTGTTATTTCTTTCCTTGTTCATAGTGCCATGGCTCTTCTATTATTTTTATTTAATTGCAGTCACAGTATTCTACATTCCTATTGGAACAGTTAAATAAAAA
Organism: Perdix hodgsoniae; assembly: GCA_035772895.1. Lineage (NCBI taxonomy): Eukaryota > Metazoa > Chordata > Aves > Galliformes > Phasianidae > Perdix > Perdix hodgsoniae. The sequence goes on from JAPSGF010000084.1 coordinate 1,819,349, forward strand.
ATCTCTGGCTACTTCACAGATTAAAACTGTATTTAAAGTCCTACTGACTTGTTTTTTCCACCCTCTTTCACTTTTTTTCCTATAACTGTGAAAAAACCTCCCCTTCCTATAAACTCATGTGGAAGGCTAAACTCAAATGTCAGACTGATTTAATTCACGGTCCTAGTTAGAGCCCCACATAATTCACACTAGCATTCTTTCATACTTGAGGCCTACAATATCAAAACACTGCACCATCAGAAGTGAAAGGGAATTGCACTAAAATAGTAATAGCAAAGTATCCAGACTTTGGATGACTTTGGAAACAAAAAGCAAAACTTAAATCCATTCCTTTTTGTCCAGACTGAGTTTCATAGGAGCTGTAGCTGTGTTAGTTTTCCCTATTATCTGCAAATGTGATTACATCTTAGTCAGAAGTACCATGCTTCAAGGAAAAAAGGTATTTTAAGCTCTGCTGAAAACTACACCCAAAGTGTAAAATATTAGAAACAGTGAGGCAGAAGCACATATACCTTGAAAATGTACTCAGGCTAACAGCTGAATACATTGCTCTTCACACCAAATCTGATAAAAACACACATAGTTTTCTTGTAGCCCACTCGATTCATGCAGAATTTTCTCTCATTATTTCACCACTGGAGGTTTCAGTGCCACTGTCACGAATGACTGGTTTTCTGAACCCGAACTTTGATGTTTTTGATGTCAATGTACTTTCAATCAACCTTGAAGAGCTGGATTGCTGTGTCACCACTAAATGAAATTACAGAGCTACACAACATGACAAATTGTTCCAATTGCACTATTATGACTATAACACTGCACATTTTTCTTAGAAACAAAATATAGAGAAAATGAAATCTAAAGTCTTCAACAGAAAATTCTCAAAAACAAGTACCTAAAAGGGCAAAAAGTGATCTCTTATTAAGAGTTCATTAAAAAATATATAGATAGATAGATAGATTTCATGAATTAACCATTTTGATATTCTAAGTTACTTAAGTCAAACCTTCTGACTCAGATAACTGCTGAGAGCACAAGTTAGAGAATTTATTCTCAGCCCTCATAAGATTGAAAGGAAAATCTGACTTCCTCCTAGGATTTCCAGATTTTGTGGCATATCTCACTTGCTTTGGGTAGCTGCAGATGACGCAGTCTAGTCAAGGGGAAGAGGAAAGCAATTTATGTCATAAAAAAAAATTGCTTTAGAATAAAATGATTCACCCTGTCACACAGTCATGTTTTTATCACTGATTACAAAGATATCCTTGGCTTATTTGTTTAGAGAAATGTAAAGATAGATCTGATCTACACTCTGCTGGAATTATATGTCTAAAACAGAACACTCATTTTCTCTGTAAAAACAAAACAGGGAGAATCCTTACTGGGAGAAGGAAGACTGATCTGCTGGGTAGCAGAAGAGATTAGCTCAAGTCTCTGTTGCAGTTAAATTCAACTCATTTACGCAAAGTGTAATAGATACAGAGAAAGAAACAGAATCTAATTACAGAAAACCTCCTTTGCTGCTGGTTAGGATATTTGTGGAGACTTGTGCACAAGAAGTTCTGTTTGAAGTTTTGGTTAATATCATAAACTTAATGACTGCAAATATTCATTTAAATAAGTTTGCAGCTTATATCAGTAGACATACAGGAAAGTTGTAGATTTAGGGCATCCTATTTGGTGAATTCATCTGACATCTGGTGTGCCTTACTGAGAATCAGTTCCAGTTTCTATTGATGGACATATAAGCTTTTAAGGAGGACTTTCTCTATTTTAGCAGAACTCATATCCTTAATATTTTCAAAGGCAGAATAAATTCACACTTCTCTGAATGCCACTTGACTGCAACTAAAAATGTTAGCAGCCTGAGAGAGTGCTAATTAGAGCATCATAAAATTTATTGGTCTTCTTTGACACTAATTTAACAAGGAGATGAAACTCAAGCTGTTAGGAAATGCTGAGAGTTTTACTTCCATCTTAATGCCTGAGCAAGGAATCTTAAAAATTTGAATTCAGTTTTAGTTCACATAAATAAAAGACACTTTTTGTTAAGTGGCTTTTCATCATATGTTTGTTTATTTCCAGACTCCAGAGTTACTTATCCCTGGCAGACCTTTTAGGTATGTACTGGAAAACAGAAATTCATGATGGCATTTTTTCTCATTCTTCTCTTCTCAACACAGGGCACATACACCTGCAAATGTGTAACTGCACCTGACTAATAAAATTAATATAAAGACATACATAATAACAGACATAAATTTTCATACCAGTGTCCACAGAAATGGGACCCAAATCATTAATTCCAGGCTCTGGTAACTGAATACACATACAAATAGGGATAAAACCTGCAATGTTTGAATATACGCTTAATTCAGAGATCTGTTAGGTGTCTGTCTCTACAGTGCCATGAAGGAAGGGTTAAATGTAGAGCAACATTACTTTTTTCAGAAGAATTGTTTGAAGCCTAAATCAAGCAATTAAATGCTCATATCACAGGTATCTAGACAGAACTATGTATCATATATGATTAATAGAATTAGGTAATATCTCACCAGGATCCCAGGGAGTAGATTTTGTCCATCTTCATTTCTGTCACTTAAGTATGCAGATAAGCTTTCCCTCTGCAGGTCTTCACAGGTATCCATGTCTTTTCATTTTTTTTCATGTCTTTTCACTTTTATATAGTAAACTTGCACACATGTGGTATGCGCACTCTAGCAGTTACTAGCTGTTCTCCCACTGTCAAAAATGTACACACAGATTAGATTCCTTGTTAAATGAACTAAGACTCCACAGCCCTGATCCAGAAACATCAGCAAGGAAACCTGTGAAATCTATTTGGTTGTAAAATAGGTTTTTCATGTCATACTTTAGAAAGAGTTTTCAATATCAGTCCTAGTCTTGCAAAATTTACATGACAAGTCTGAAGTCACCCAGCACCCACTGTTTTTTGCTATATTTGAGCTTTGAAAATCTGGCTAGGTTTATTGAAGCTTAAACTTCAATTTATATGAATTTTTTTCTAAACAGTACGCAAGATCTGAAAATCTGAATCTGGAAACTATTAAAAGAGCTTGTTCTCTTATCCTTAGAACTTCTCTTCTGTGGGAAAAAAACTGACACCTGATTTCATTACAATTTATGTAACTGTAATTGCTTGATGAAACAGCACTCCTGAGAGAGATAAAAGTCCACCCTCCCTGTATAGTCAGAAAAACCCAGACAAGTTCCTTAAAAATTGTCTTTTATTAATCTATAGCAACGGGCAAAAGTAAAATAATTAAATAAATAAATGTGCAACACACAAAGGCTGCTCTGAAAGTAGCACTTCCTATTTTATTATTCTTGTCCACAACTTCAGAGGTGTTTGTTGCTTGTATAACAATAGAGGTTGAACCTTCTCACCAATGTTTTGTTACGTGTTGTTGCCATATGACAGATGGCACAAAAGAGCAGTCTGACAGAATTGCATGTGACATGGAAGTCTGCACGAAGCAAAGATGTGGAATTTAATTCTTACTTGCTGAAAAAACATCTCACTCATTGACATTTGTTGGCACTTGTTGAACCTTTATGAAGACCAAAGAGTAGTTAGCAAAGTGAAGCCGTAGGTGGTGTATTTCAGCAGGGGTGATATTGAGGTAAAAGACAAGCCATGTTCTAGAAGGCCATGCAGATTCTCCCGAGCAAGGCGTGCAGGCTCTTATTCATTGATGGCAAAATTTCATAGCTGATGGTGGTGATTACGTTGAAAATAACTTTCAGCTGATAATTTGTTCTATCAAACAGGGTTATAGTGCTCTTTGTATCTACTGTATCTTATATGGAAATAAATAGAAAACATTATGTAGATTTTCAGTCAACTTTGTCTGTGATAAGTTGGAATGGTAAATGTTTTTGGAATATTTGGCATTTTCCACATGAATAATTCAAATTACATTCAACTACACAGAGAATTTCCCAAAAGTATTTAGAATGTTCAGAAGAAATTTTAAACATTTCCATTAACACAGCTAACACACTAATAATTTGTTTATTTTTTTAATATACATGCACTGGAAGTGTCAGTGGCAACTGAGGATTGTTTTAAATGCCAAATTACTTAATTATTTTTAACTAATTAATTATTAATATTTTAATACCCAGAAGGCATATTATATGCGTGGAGGGGCTGTATTCTCAGTACACAGAAGTACTAAGACATTTACAGTTTCATTTTCATACTATATCCTAAGTTGGAAGAGACCCACAACTCCTGGACACAAAAAAGACCACCCAAAATCCAAACGCTTAGTCAAAGCACACTGAACTCTGGCACTTGGTGCTGTGCCCTCAGATCTGGGCAGCCTTTACTATGTCCACCACCCTCCGGTGCAGACCTTGTCCCAGACCTCCATCTACCCCTCCCTGATGTAGCTCCATGCCATTCCCTTGGGCCTTGTCGCTGTCATAGAGAACAGAGGGCAGTGCTGCCTGTCGGCTGCCTGTGAGGAGCTGCAGCCACCATGGGGCCTCCCTTCAGACTCCTCCTTTGGCTGAACAAACCAAAGGACCCCACTTCTCAAATGCCTTTACCCTCTAGAACCTACACTATCTTCATATCCCTTCTTTGGCTGCTCTCTAATAGTTTATTCTTCTGCACTCCGTGCTGAAGGTGAGGCTGCACAGCTCAGAGGAACAGTTAACAGTTTACAGCCCCTCTGGGCAGCCTGTTGCAGTGCCTCACCACCCTGACTGTAAAAATTTCTTCCTAATGTCTACTCTAAATCTACTCTCTTACAGTTTATACCCACTTCCCCTTGTCCTGTCACTATCTGCCCTTATAAAATGTTCATCCCCAGCTTAATGTATGTATATAATATTCTAATTACACAGATACATGCGGCTTGAGGTGAGAATATACTCAAATTAGTAAAGAGAAATGATTTCTAGAATCTTCCCATCTTCTTAATAGTTTCGTGAGCATTAAAGAGCATGCAGTATGTTACAAAAGAATGAATGCTTACTGCAGAAAGAAACAGGAGCATGTCCCAGGAATCATGTGCAAATGAATTTTTAGCATAGACACTTGAGTAAAAGCAAGGAAGTAGCATATGTGGCTTCTTGCTTAAAATTATTATTTATGTCTGATATCAGACGTATTATTATCCTCCTGCTTTCACTTGTCAAAAACATCAGAAACACTTGCTCTTTAGTCATGAGAATACTTTGTAAAGAAAAGATGGAAACCAAATCTATTTTTTTTAATTTTTTAAACTTATGTACCAGTGTGTAAAGAATAAAGTGATTGTTTTTAACATTGCTGTATTTTTGATTTTTTTTTTTTTCCAAAGAAAACATTTCCTGCATCTTTGTAAAAAATATTTCCCTCATCACTGAAGGCAACTGATGTAGTCTTAATCAACATCATGTTCATTTTTCATTACTTAAATAGATACACTTTTCCAGCTATGGAAAGCAGTTCTGTTATATAACCAATTATCTGATTTCTCTCCTACATCAGTTCTTTATGCTGTATGTATGTTGTCACAGAAATACATTTTCTTACAAAACATTTGTTATCTGGAGTGCTGCTCTTTTCATTGGTAATCTTTTTTAATCTTGTAATTATGAGATTCCTGCAGCAGTCCACATACTTCCCTACTCTAGACATGTAAATAGCCTTCTGGAATGTACAGTGTCACTCACTTCCAATAGTGCAAAATATCTGCACGTAATTTTGCTTTGTATGCATTAAACAAAGAGATTTTTTTTCTCCCAGTTTCTGCAGACTCTTCATAAGACATCTGCAATTTACATAGACACTAAAGTAGGTAAGGAGATTCTGGTCACAATCAAAGCTCATGACTGGCATAGTAGAAAAAATGTGGCCATCAGAATAATTGATAAGACCAAACAGCAAAGTTGTTTCCCTTTTAATGATAATAAAATGAGACATGCACAAGTACAGATAAACATATGCACACAGACGATGCCAGAGGAATTAATTATGCCTGCTTTGTTCTGAAACAGGTGCCAGAGCATCTGTTTGATTTATTATGATCTTATGTACAATAAAAAGGATGTCCCCATTTATACTTCCAATCATGGAAAGCTGCAACAAGCTTCTAAAAAATCCTAGGCAAGTTATAAGGAGGTTTTATGGATCATCTTTATGTTTGTGTTTGGAACATTTCTGATTTACATGTTTAAATACTAGGTCCAACGTATCCCATGTAATCATAGTGTTTTGGTAAGTTCTAGTTATTGGAATATATTAGTTGCAATGATACAACACTTAAATTACCAAAACTCTTATACATAGAATTGTCATGTAACACTGTAAACAACCCCTTTCTAGACTGGGATGCTATACATTCTCCTTTATTTACAGCCCATCAATGTAAAAATTATGGAGAAGAAGCGGCCTGGGGGAGACCTTATCACTCTCTACAACTGCCTGAAAGGAGATTGTAACAGTGTGGATGTTGGCCTCTTCTCCCAGGTAATTAGCGATAGAACAGGAGGTAGTCCTAGTCCTAGTCCAGGACTTGAGCTGAACCAGGGTAGGTTTGGGTTTGGTATGAGAACAAATTTCTACTGAGAAATAGTGGTAACGTACTGTAACAGGCTGCCCAGGGAAGTAGTGGTCACTGGAGGTTTTCAAGGAAAAGGTAGATGTTGCGCTGAGTGGTCTAGAGTATTCACAGGCATGGATGATGGTTGGACTAGACAATCTTCTTGGTCTTTTCAACCTTAATGATTCAATGGTTATATGATCATTAAGTATATGTCCCTGAATTAACCCATGAATTAGACAAGGTTAGGCAAATTATATTTTTGTATGATAAGCTGTCCTTAAAATCAAATACATAGTAAATAAAACCAAGCAAACAAAAAAAACCTAGCAAATGAACAAAATAGAAAACAAAGCAAGAAAATGCAAGAAGTCTAGAAAATACTTTAAATTCTTGTACTTTTTTTCCCAAACAGGATACTTTTTGGAATATGCAAGTCAATAAATTCACTCTCTGCAAACTGCTCATCTAAGTAGTCAAGTAGCTATGAAAATATTTGCAAGGCTTAACTAAACTAGGTTATTCTGTGACCTGTATGTATTCAAAATTATAACTGCATGCATATGAATTTTTACAGAGACCATTCAAGTTCTATGTGAAAAAGTGTACATGAAAGCTTGACCATGACATGCTCAAAACATCTGATATCTATGAATTATAGAGAAAATATTTTATGGAAGTTTAGATCTGACTAATGCCTAAATATAAGCTCACTGCTACTTTTTTAGTTATTTAAATCCTTATTTTCTCAATCCTGGTTTCACCTATCTGTCTTCTTGGATCTCTGGATAAATTCTTGACAATTCTCTATCAATTTTTAAAACCTTGTGTATTCATTATGAAAGGAAGAAAAGACAAAAATTAATTATAAGTAATTGAAGTCCAATGCCTCTTTCAAGTACAGAGTCATCCAGGAGAATATAGGTAATTTCAATTCTTTAACTTTAACATATATCACAATTTTGAAACGGGAGTGCTGTCAATATTTAAGTTTTTTTAATTCTTATGGTAGTGGTTTGTTTTTTATGATTATCTCATTGTTTTTAGTAAAGATATTAAAATAGTATAAAGAGAAAAGACATCCTAATGAGCAGTATAATATTTCCTGTAGATATGTCAGCTCCCGCAGCAAAAGAGCAAGAAAACCAGAACAGCTACGACCATTGTTCTGTAATAGATGTCAGCACTCAAGTTCTAGTAGCTTATCAAGGTTTAAAAAAAACCTGCTAAAATCTCTGAGGTGCAGGAACACTTCCCTGTGCACTCATATCAGCTAGGATATGATCCTTCCAGCCTTTCACACTCTTCAGAAGTGAACTCCATCTGGCTATTCCCAGTTGCTGATCCTTGACATTTCATTGATGGGTCACCAGTTTAACAGTTTGCTTAACTGCAGTTAGTTTCAAATGTTTTGAAAACAGTTTAACTTTTACTGCCATTTGCAGCAAGGTCAGTTTTCTCAAATGTTGATTTTTAACTCATCTAAATATGTAAATGTCTGGTTTCGAGGTAATTGGTACCTGATTCATAGTTCTATACAAAGTCATTCCCTCGGAAAGAACTGCAGGAAACAGGCACATCAAGGATAATTGCTTTGCAATGGGCTTCAACTCAGCTCCACTCTTTTTCAAGATTCAGAAGTAAAGAGTAAGTCCCAAGGATGTAGGAATGAAAAGTCAGTGCCCACCAGTCACATAGCAGAAGCCCGCTTCTCATGCCCTTACCCACACCTAAAGAGTAACCGCTGACATACATGTGAATTGTATACTATGAGCATGTAGATCAAAAGCTATTTCTCTGTAGAGCTGGTGAAGGACCAAGAGTTAATTCATTTTTAGGAATTCTTTGATATTAAAGGTGGAGGGAGTAAAATGGTAATATTGGAAATGCAGCTGCTTTGTAATTGCTATAGCAGTAATTTCTGTTCTTCCAGAAGGATGGTTTTGGTCAAGATATTAAAGTATCATATGTCAACTGTAACTAATCAGTAATCTCAGTACATTTTCCTTCAAACTTATCCTACTGATATGAGGTAGACATCACTGCCATTAGCAAGTGCTCAATTTTGTGTATAACAATTACAACAATAACCATTCTCTACCTCAGACTGTATTTTTCACTGCTTTAACCCATCAGGAATGAAGGGGAATACCTTTTCTGCAATTATATCTCAGGAAGAAATGAGATTAGAAAAGCATATTGTAAGACAAGTCACTGATATGGACTTGTAATATGGGCAACCTATTAAACTGACAACAATCTTAGAACTGTACTGACATTGCCTAATGCTGAGCTTTTGTCTGAGCTGTTTCTTCCACAAGAAGAAAAGTATGACAAAATATGCAGGCAATACTTTTAATTAATATTTTATTTCCTGTGTGCTTAACAGTTCATCTTCTACTCTGTGCATATTTCAAAATGCCAGCCAAGTTTAAACTTCATTAATAATCATTAAAATACTGATAAGAAATTTGCTTCAAAAACATAACATGAGAAGACTGTTGTGTTTTTTGTTGTTGTTTTGTTTTGTCTTTTTTTTTTTTGGGGGGGGGGGGGGGAAGGATAGCATACATAAGTTGAAAACATGAACAAGTGTATATTTATATTGGCAGAAAGTTTTGATTCATTCCGATTAAACTTTCATAGCCAGAAATATATTACAGCAAAATAAAAATAAAAAAAACATATTCAATTGATTGCATTCATAACTAACAGGGAAAATGCAAACATGCAAATCTGAATCTGAATATTAAAAATAAGTAAATGAAAACCCTGTAAATAAAGAATATTTGCATGCAATTCACTGACTGACATTCAGTCTGCACAATTTAACAGTGAAATTGCAGTATGATTATTGGATAGAGGCTTTCCAGTCTAAAAACCTAACTACAAAACAAATGACTTACATGCTGTGCTTACATTCAGGTAATAGACAGAAACGGCTGCTCGCTCAGGGGTTCCCACTCCAACTGATTGCAAAGCTAGCTGGTGGTCATGACTCTCTTCCAATTGTGTAGCATCTGGTTTGTTCTTTTTCCTACTGAAATGATTTTTCTGACATGTTCAAATAAACACTGTTTGCTCTTTGCCCACTCACTGTTAAGAAGCCTGACCTTATTTTTCCCTCCTGAAGGTGCATACATATGCCAGTCACAAAAGCTCCTGGGCTGCTGCTGATTTAAGAGTTGACACCAAATGGGTTGATAAGACCTCAGAATATCAACTCCCTTTATAACTACTTAACCAAGGTGAAGGGCTAAATGCTTTCAAAACTGCTTTAGATATGCATTAAGACAACATGCCACACATTCTGCAATGAACACGGATGTTTTGAAGTGCTGGTAATCTAAACCTGGTAACAGTATTTTCCCTGGTAGCCCTCACAGGCAATAAGGGTCTGAGTATTGAACTCTGAGCACCTCAAAGTCATCTCCAGTACTCTGTTAGTGTTATTTCTTCCTAAATATTAATATTCTATTAATTGATGCATTATTTCATGATATATCCATACAGAGAGATTATAGCATTAAAGTTCAGTGAAAATAGTTATGAAAATACTATGGAACTAATAGTGTGTTTTCATCCTCACTCCCACAATGTCATTGATGCTTCAAGTAATCAAATTATCTACATCTTTTAACACTTAATTGTGACAGCCGTTTTATTATTTGGCATTGAATCGCAAAGATTTCATTCCAACAGTAATGGCTTCTGTAATTTTCTAGAAAGTGCAACACCTATGAAATTGATTGTACTGAGTACAACAGTACATTGACAGATTTTGGCCTTACTGGATAATTTTGAGTCTCCGGATCCTTTGCAATTTTGTAATCTCAGAAATTTGACTGTTAAGCTTTGACCAGCCAGCTGGTTGTCCTGAGTTGTTGAACTATATGTCCTAAAAAAGGAAACTGTAAGCTCATAGTGAGCTATGGAGTTGTAGGCTAACAGAGCCATCCTAGTGGGAGAAAGAAAGCAGTATTAATTTTGGAAATTACTCCATTCCTACAACAAAACTAATCTCAAGAGAGCTGCCAGAACAATCAAAAATACATTCATGCTGTCAGGGTGTTAGGATGGATTTAAGTAATCCTGAACTCCTCTGCAGCAGTTCACACAATGCGTTACAAAGACAGGATTCAGAGCATAGCTGCACAATAATAAATGTCATGGAAAAATACACAGATCTACAGGGGAAAAAAAAAAAAAAAAAAAAAAAGAAAAAAAAAAAAAAAAGAGAGAAAGCCAGAAAGGTTATTATGAGACAAACATGACTAGCAAAGACAAAATAGCTTTATGCAATCAATTATATTCCTGAGGCCAGGACTCAATTATTCATATTAACTAAAGTAAGAAATAAACAATAAATACAACACAGAAGAGTTATAAATAAATACAACACAGAGAAGGAAAATTGTTTATAAAAGCAGCACTGAAATGTAGATTTCAATGATAAGCAAAATTATTCCAGCGGTTTCTTATCAGGAGTTTTCTTTTCACAAAAATGGGAGTTAAACAATATCCTGCAATTGCAGAAAGATATTTTATTGGCCATTACAGTGATTTCTTTTTGACGTAATAAATTGAATGTTAAATTCAGGTTACTCCTAAAAAAAATAATTGCAACATCATCAAATACCATGATCTACGATGTAGTGAAAAATGTCAGCTGATTTATGAAGCTATTTAGAGTGGAAAAGCCCAAAATCATATAAAAAGAAATAGGAGATACGTGAAAATGTGTGATTTGGTCTACCTGCATAGGTAACAAGGAAGGACTGATGTAGTACTTCTGGATAAGCAGAACAGAGTGTCATGTTCTATTATAAAAAAAAGAATAAGGGGAATCAGTAACTGAGACTGTCCTCTGAGGGGCCTCTGGACCTGTCTCTCTGCTGGGCTGAAAAGGCTATCTTCTGTGAAGTCTATTAGGTACACTGAATAAATCATCATACACTTTCAAAGACACCTACATGCTACATTGGGTGAAAAGTTGTAGTTTATCTGATCTAATTGATTCAGTAGTGTCCATGTGCCCTTTTTAAGTGTTATAATATCCAGATTTATTTGGAGTGTATTTTAAACCTATGAATAAGTCAATAACTACTCCATATCTCAGCAGGAACATACATCATGATATTTCCTGGCAGTCATCCTCCGTGGAATATCATGCAGTGCAATATAAACAAGATTTTTCAGGGAAAACTGACTTTGGAGGAGTCTTAAGAATTGTTCTTCATAATGGAAGGGAGAATCACTAAAATGTTAAAGATTTATTGATGAGTATGTGATGACAACCTCACCTTTTCTAAAATCTCACTTGTCAAAAGTGTTCAAAACTGATACTACTCTCTTGTTAGTTCTTAATTCTGCACTAGCTGACCTGCTTAAAATGCAATAAATTTCATTAATGAACTTCATCAAAGTTTTTTTACATGAATAACAATTTGGGAAGGATCCTCAGCTCATTAAAAAAGTGCAATAAAGAAATGTATATGTTTGAATCTATTATGTGTTTCTGCTCGCCATTTCAATAAACAGTAGTATTTGTCTTAGGAACTGTGAGAACTTGTGCTAAAAGTTTCATAAAACAATCTACCAGGCAGTTATAAATAAATGGAATAGCTATCAGCAGCTAAAATTTGGTGGAACTGAAAAATTCATTCATTTTCCAGACTTATCTTCGCTGTTTATACGCAATGGCCTATGTAAAATTATGAACATTTGAAAGAACAGCAACTGATAAAACAATGATGTTCTCAGCATTAACTGAGAAAAAAAGGCTCTTTCAGAAGAAGAATATTTTTCAACTGGGAAATGTAACTTCTACCTCACTTGGAAACATCTGTCACAATCTTAAGGACAGCACGGAAGTAATGTGGAGATGTAACTACACTCAAAACAGGATATGAAAAATGTGTAACAAACTCTGAGAGTTGTCCAGAGCACAAATGTAATATTCTCTACAGTATACTTATTACATATTATGAAACTTATGGATTATGATTTTTTTCCTAATTTGGGAAATCAAAAAGTATGTGCTAGCGGTCAACCTAATATCTTTATGATAGAAATATTACAGATTTTTCTATCTGGATCTTCTTCATTTATTTCTTATGTTCCTGAAGTTAATGCTCAGCAGAGTCAAGAATCCTGAGTAGTACAAAGACCCTGTACAAAAATAAAAAAATAAAAATAAAAACTGTAAGTAGGCAGCTCATTTTAAGCAAGAACATGGATCTTCATTTCCAGTAGTCCTTTACAATGTGATGAGGGATTGAACGATTACTAAATCAGATGAATCCAACTGAGTCATTTCAAGATAAAGACTGATGTAGTGGCAGAAATACAGTTATACTCACTTTTTCCAAACTCTTTTGAGAAAGTCTTTTCTAGTCCTAATATTAATGGATTAGGTTTGGTCAGGTATTCAAAAATTTTAAAATGGAAAACAAGAAAAACATTTTTGCAAATGCCACAGAAAGTTTTAATTCAAGAAAAATATTTCAAATAGAGACCCAATTTATTATCTTCAAAATCTATTAGAACATAGCCTTCAGAGAGCTAGAAATTTTATGCAGTATAGAAATTATTTTAACTGTTCAAGTAGTTCCCTCTGGTCTTATTATTGGAATGATAGAGAACAGAGGGAATTTGAAATCAGATTCTATTTTTAGAAGAATATCTAGGATAGAAATTATGCCACACATACACACAGTAGATAAGAAATGCTATCATTACAACTCCTACCTATGGAAAACCAGGTAAAGCTCTTTATTCTCTACTTTCACACAAGATATGTGTAATGAATATACTGCCCACCTAGTACACTGTAAGGACTACACCATGAGTTTGAGAACCTTTAGTCATCCAGCAGCCACGTGGGGGAATGTGGTAAGGGAGGGTAAAAAAAGTAAGTTTCTATCTTCTGGAAAATGCTATACAATTTTGGGTGAGCTAGTTATTCTGCAATTGGTGTATTTTCAATTACAGTTTCAGTTTCTAGACCTACCTTTGCTCTTCACATGGAATAACTCGTAGGATTGGAAGCAGCTAGAATTCAGGCCCAGAAATAAGTACTTTTATTTACTCCAGACCCACGTATTCACAACACATGCCAGAGAGATAGGCTGATCCAAATTCTGAACTGAAAGTTTTCAAAAGCCAACCATGCCTTCTAGATCAGCCTATAACCTGTATCATGTGCAGCCTTTTCACATACTCATGCTGAGATTGAAAGAACAGGTCCTGTTATTATCACATTTTTTTAACAACCAGTGCAAGACAAAAAAAATGCAGCACCTAAACCACTCTGATAACAAAGTGTTTCACAATATTATGCCCCTCATTATCTCTGTGAAAGACAATAGACAATGCAAGATGAATGGAAAGCTCTAGCTTTCCATTCATGATACCGTCTACAAAATTTACCTGATAAACTGCTAAGAAAGGCTTTCTAAACAGGCTTGCAACCCATAGCCTTTAGTTGTTTGTGACTGAAGATTGTTTTTTGAGTCAGAGTTGTGTGATATTGACTCACTTTTACAAAGAGAATTGTTGCTGAACGGCAACAGAGTAGGTAAGGTAAAATTATGCAAGATGAGAAAAGTAAAATCACAAAAATATTGTTGAGATACTGATGGCTATCAAATCAATGATTCAAAATATTTTCATGAAAAGATATAAAATGTTAGGAAATAAAAGAATGGTAAACCACAGAAAAAGCAAGGATGTCCCAAAGTTGATTCTTTCATTATTGCCTGTTTGATGTCTGCTGACTAACAGAGACTTATCAAGTATTTCAGTAACTTATAAAATCCTAGCTATCTATTATTAACGAAGAGAAACTTATTGTGCACTAGCAAGTGGTCAAATCCTCCTTTGAGAGTGTCTTTCTAACTGATGTAAGATGCGCAAACAAACAAAAGAGACTGAGTAGAGGAAATGCATTAATAACTATCTAGCAGGCAGAGGACATAATTTCAGCATGACCTTTCTTCTCAGCCTGAGCTGGAAGCAAGCAAAAGGGGCTGAGAAGGAACTTTCAGAGAAATAAATCTATTCTCAACTTGAAGTCAGTGCCAAGCCAGCACTTCCTGCTTAGTCCAGAGAGTTTCACTACACACCTTCCAAGCCCAGACCAGTTTCCTGAAGCTCTTTGCAACTTCCGGTTGTGGTAGGTATCCAATGTCAATTGAGTTCTGTTTTGGAAACCTCAAAGAGGGAGTGACAAATAGATTGAGAATTGCTGCAAGTAATGTGCAGTGTTACTACCATTTTCAAAACTATATTGTTGACTAGGTCATTCTGCTGCAGAATAAAAACGGATCTCAGAAGGAATCTCTCATGACTGAGGATTGTAAATGCTCCACAGAATTGCATGTTTTTATATAGATTGCGTAGTTGTGCTAAGATTGATATCATCCCAGGTTCAAGCATTTTAGCTACATAAAAGTCACCCACGACATCCAGTCTCAGTTTGGACAGCAGTGTTATAACAGACGTATCTTTGACAGGAAGTACTGCTTGTGAATGTCACTGAACTAGAAGTTCATTTAAATTAGGCTGGATTGATAGTTTGTTTCTTCATGCATGACTGTGGAAACATGTTCCCATCCTTCATAGTGGCCTTTTCCAGAGCCTAACTATGATTTATCTATCATGAGAGAGGTTTCACTCCTGACACCTGTGATCAACTGAGCTAATAAGTGGGATGATGTCCTACATGGATTGCAGAGTTCATTTGAAATAAATATAAACTAAACTGAAACAAGACAAAGGTGACCACTTAAATGAAGTGCTTATTCATTTAAAAGAATGGAATATATATTTGTAGACAGAATCTCTGCCTTGTTTGGTCTTAAGATACATTTCATAAGCTCTGAATAACAAATTTGCTTAATGTTTCTTCTGCACAGAAGCAGCTTTCAAAGTAGACTGAGTCTTTGTATACGTGTGTAAGTATATAAGACAATCTCTGAAGGAGGCAATGAAGCATACAACTTGCAGAACTGTTGTTCCAGTTGTCTTTAGCACAGATCAAAGCATAAAGTAGGGTATCTGTTTGCTGAATACTCATATTCACGTTTCAGACTGATTTGCTTTTTTTAACAATATAATTATTTACAGTTACACTTTTGCCCAAAATGAAGGCAATTGTAACAGTTGGAGTGTAAATAAATAGCTGAAAAAGTTTTCAGTTATTAAAATATACACAGAAAGCTTTTGCTTTCAAACAATTTTATTTTTTTTTTTCTCTTGCTGAGGGTGGTGGATTTGAGATGGTAGGGAAGTGACAAATGATGCACAGTAACAACTGTGGAAACTACTTAGGGGCAGGGAATTAAAAATATGCTGTAATGACAGTTCTACAACACAGATTTGTCCAAGCCAATCATCCTGGGGCTTATTCCGATTACAGACAGAAAAGCACTGAGATTATGGGGACTGTATGGTTTCAGATGTTTATCTGCTATCATTTGTGAAACTAGGAGATCATTTCAGTTATTGATCCAAATTTTCAGTTCATACTTGAGGATTTTTAATTTTTTTTATGTAATTTTTCCTTATTTTCTCTTCTGTTCTGATCCAGTAATATGCACTTTACTTGCACACCATTGTCAGGGTTTTTCCAGGAACACCTGAATCTTTAGGACAGTCAGTTTTCAGGTCAGAGGACTGCCAAGCATTATGTTTGGCAATGATATTTGGGATCTTGCAGAGCTGAGACTTGTCAGTACAGACCACCAGCTGGCACAGCATTCCTACTAGACATACTTGAGCATATTGTTACCTGTATTTTTGCTTAAGCTATCTCCTTTGAGTTTTGTTCTTTGGCAAGTTCACTCATGTGTTGCATCATGTTTTCAGATAGAAAGAAGAAAGCAAAAGACATCAAATTTTAGACACTTGAAGTATAGTTACCAGTCACACTAGGCTCCCTTTATAGTGATTATGAAGGTGAATCTGCAAAGTACAATTCATCCTGTCTATCTGAAGTATCTAAATGGGATAACTGGCTTCGAATTTGTAATGTTTATCAGAAAAACTGGCAGCCAGAGACACTTACAACAATGATACTAATGTATGTTTTTAATGAAATAGCCCACTGTTCCCTTTTCCCAGACCCCAGAGTTCCAGTTCCAGAAACAAAATATCTGAGTAATCCATCCTCCCCACCCTTTCACTAATCCATTTGACAGAAACAAAATGAAGTGGATAGGTGATTCCGTAATTTCTCAGGACAAATCAGAAGATGATCAGAGTCTGACATGACAATGGCATTCTATTCCAATTGTATCGGAGGGCAAATTGATTTCAGTGAAAACAGAACTTCAACTTGAAGATTATTACTCCTGAAAATAAATAACTAAATAAATAAAAACATAAATACATTTTATGTAAATATTAGCACATCATTCAGATCTAAAACAAACAAGCAAACAAACAAACAAACAAGCACATTCTGTACTTTTGATATGGAATCATAGCAAATGAGTTTGACATAATCTGAACAGCCCAGGAAACATTTTTCTTGCACATAATTTATATATTTGCACGAAAGTTCTGTGATTAATGCTGAAAAAATACAAGCTGAAGATTACATCTTCTTATAAAGACTACACTGTATTCTTCCAATAGCATATGCAGAAAGTTAATCAGAAAATAATAATAGATTTCATTTGCATTTGCTTTGCTGTATATGAAGTAGTATAACTTAAGTGAAAACAGTACCAAAAGTAAGGCAGCATATTTCACATTATTCCATTTAAGAAAGAAAAGGTCATAGCCTACTTATTTCTTTTTCTCCAGCTACCCAGAGAAAGGCAGTAGAGTTCCAAAATAAATAGTTGCTAATTTTCAACGTAAAGAAGCATGTCCCAAATAATGACGAGACAGGAAAATACAGGTTGAGGTACAAAACTGACTGGTGAAAAAATTATGCCACTAATAGGAATCCTTTCTTCATCCAAAAATACTTCCTGTAACAATGACAAATTATTAATAATTTTATTTATAGCTATATTGAGGATGTATTTTATTGCAAAAGGAATTCAGAAGAAATAGTAATGTGACAAATTACATAGCCTTTAGAATAAAAGTAATATCTTATGTAATAAAAGATGAGTTTTGCTCCAAATTTCATGTTCTTTTTCCTTCAAATATCAGATATGTCAATTTCAAAGCATTTTATATTTACTTAAAGATCATGTGACCACACTGTGTTTTAACCAAAACAGAAAAAAAGGAAAAGATATGCAGAGCTTTCCTAGTTGCAAACTTTCCCGTGTTTCTTCATCCACTGTTTTAGGAATTTCATGCTGATGTCCCACTGATAAGGACTGTGTAATCAAACTACAGAAAATTCATTCTTACAGTTTTCACTGAAGTCTCAGTGTTTCATAAAAATGCTTTATTTCTCCTGCTGGTGAAATTACCCACTTGACTGATATTGAGAACATTGCACTGAAAAAGGAGGAACATTTTTCTTCCCTACTTCGCAAGAAAACTGCAAACCCAGGCACTAGAGTACAGTGAAATTACTCCTTCAATTAATCTCATATTTCAGAAAGTTATCATAAGTCAACATTAATATCCTGTATCAGTTTTCAGTCCAATCATTTTTACAGAAACTTATAAATAAACATGATAATACCAACACTGTTACAACATGTGCATAAGTGGTAGCAAAAAATCAGTTTGGATCATCCTGGATGATGGAGAGTCTAAAGGTCGGAATCTTTCTGATAGGAGTGTGTAGAAAAGTAGAAGTTTAAAAATTAATTGTAAGTGGTGGAAGATTGAATGAATTAAAATGCAATTTGATTTTATTCCAAAAATTTCCTACGATGTGGGTAAAGAAAAGACTTAGAAAATCTGAGGATCTGTACAAGAGCTGAGATCATGTTCCCATTTCCCACATCTAGCATGTACAGGATAGCCTGGGGATCGGGCCCAGCCAGCATGGTTTCATGAAAGTCAGGTGCTGCCTAAGCAGCAACATCTCCTCGTTGATCCTCTGGGTGAATGAGGCCATTGATGTAGTCTGCTCATTCTTCAGCAAAGCCTTTGACTCTGTCTCCCACAGCATTATCCTGGTGAAGCTGCCAGCTCATAGATTTGACAGTTCTGTTCTTTGCTGGGTAAAAAATTTGCTGCATGGCCAGTGAATGTGTGTTAGTTGCACAGAAACACCTCAAACCTATCTGCATAAGGATTCTACACACATGAAAAATTTTTATGACTGTGGTACAAGAATTCACCTACTATGCATGAATTATGATAGAAACTGTTAAAGAATTGGTACTCAATCAGCAGAGAACTGATATTAGCAGAGTCCCATTATTATAGCATTATAGAATCATAGGATAGTTTCTGTTGGAAGGGCCCATTAAGATCATCTAACCAAACTTCTCTGCTACAGGGAGGGACACCTCCCACCAGACCAGGGTGCTCACAGTCCCATCCAGCTTGGCCCTGAACAATTCCAGGGAGGGGGCATTCCAACTCCTCTGGGCAACCTGTTCCAGTATCTCACCACTGTCACAAAAAAGAATTACTTCCTAATCTCTAGTCTAAAAGTATCCTCTTACAGTTTATAACCATTTCCCCTTTTTCCTTTTGCTGTATACCCTTCTAAAAAGTCCCTCCCCAGCTTTCCTGTAGGCCCCCTTCAGGCATTAGAAGGCCACCCAGAGCCTTCTCTTCTCCAGACTGGAGAGCCCCAGCTCTTATCAGCTTGTCCTTGTAGGGTATGTGCTTCAGCCCTCTGATCATCTTCGTGGCCCAGAACTGGGTGCAGTACTCCACGCAGGGTCTCATGAGAGCAGAATAGAGGAGCAGAATTATCTCCCTTGAACTGCTGGTCACAACTCTCTTGATGTGACCCAGGATATGGTTGGCCTTCTGGCCACCATTTCTGTCATCACACATTTCTGTCATCATCAAAGGAGAGCTTCAGGTCATCTTCCAATTTATGTTTGTTTTTGGCATTATTGTATCATTAACTACAAACTGTAGAGAAGGAAGTCTTTTTCACTTTCACAGCAAAATGGTATAATTTAAAACCAACATCGAACGTTTTGTCAATAAACCACTGGCTTGTAGGTGATGTTTAACTACCTTGGCTCACAACTATCTCCCTTTAATTTAGTAGCTTCATGATGAAACTATACTTCCTAAAGTACTCTAAAATACATTTTTAACTACTTAATTTACAAAACATTTTACTTTCATTCTCATTTTTTTAAAAGAAAAGTCAGCTGAATGGATAGCAGGTATCTAGCAATGGATTGAGGAAATAAATGACTGCACATCGTTGTCAAGTTTGACATTTTAACAGGCTGTTAACTGTTAGCACTTACATCCACTTTTTTTTTTTTAATGTTTGGGAGACTGTTATTAACTGGAAATTATATAATTTTTTTGCTTATTGAACAGTATTTTTATATACAAACTTGTAAATTGTGTTTTTGCTTTTGTTGCAGTAAAACATGATGTAATTAACACTAGGCAATGCATGAAATAACTGGTTTGGAAAATTATAGCCAGCTGAGATTTTGATAGTAGCATTAAAATTGTATTTTTGCAGGCTTTTCTGCCACTTGTGGATTCTCCAGTAGTGTTACTGATTTTTAATCTCTCTGCAATTTTAATCACAAGTAGAAATATAGATACTAGTGAAACTAGATAAGTTTTACAGAAGACTTCATGAAATATTATGAATATTATTTTGCATTTGGCAAGTAGAAATTTGTCTCTATACCTAGAAAAATATTGGTTTCATAACAGTAAGAATATCTCTAGCTGTAAAATTTAATAGATGGGTGCTGTGAAATATCATTCTTTGGGGAATAAGGCTGAGTTTTAGTAAACACTGTCAAATTATATTAATATAGCTTTATGAGAGTCAATCAGGGAACACCTCAGGCTTGTTGTTACACAGAAAGACATTTATTAAAAAGCATTTTATTATTAAAAAAAAAACAAGCAAAGAAAAAAACAAACATTTGTGAAATGACAGGAGATTATTAATATTCTGAAATACATGAATAACTTTTAAGTTTTAATTTGTAAAGCAATATACTGTATCTAAGTTTTATGAGTAGTAAATCTCTTCTTTCAGTTCAATATTGACATTATTCAGCCAGTGGAGTTTGACACTGACCTTAAATTGACTTGTTTTTGCAAGGTAAGAAATTATTTGGGAATCACATACAGCTTATTTCTGCTGCCCTTTAAATCACTGGTAATTTCTACTCAACATCAGCATAAAGATCTTTGCCATCGTTGCTATGGGAATGTCATGTTTCTCTCCGTTATGTTATTCCCCTGTATCCTCTGACTTACGTACATTTCTCAGCAATGCATTTGTGCTTTTTTTTTGCATGCACAGTCAGGACAACATGCATACATTAAAGAAAGGCATAAAATAACATTGCATACCAAAACGCCAAATCAGTTCAAGGAAGGCAGTCATAACTCTAAAAGATTCACTGAAAGGATTTGCCCTATTCTCAAGCCCAAAGAACTCCTGAAGAATCATCTAGAAATGAAAAAAACAATAATATGAAAGCTAATCTCCTGAAGTAGTGAAAATGGAGGGCTGTCACAGAGCCTTAGTGACAAAGCCTATTTCTTGTCATCCTTCAGAGATAATCAGTTCTTATTCTCATACTTTTTTTGTTTTAGTTCAGTATTTATACTTTTAGACTACACAGAAAATGGAGTTTTCATACCTTGCCAATCGGTCTGAGCACATTTTCAGCTAATAAAGTTTATAGCTTATTGATATAACACTCAGAGAACTTTACAGGCATTATTGATTAGCCTTCCAAATGCGCTTTGAGACATTTTAGAACTTTCCCATTAATATTAGAGCTCGTGAGACCAACAGTTAGATGTCTCACCCTAGATCTGGCAGTAGATCAGTGCCAGGAACAGATTACAGCTGAGTCTTGAGATCATAACGCTCTGCAAATTATTGTTATGCAATTGTGTTTCATTCATGCCATTAATTGCGCTATCCGTAAAGAGCTTTGGAGACAAGTAATTAAAAAAAAAAAAAAAATTGAGTACAAAGACTCTAGACAGTTAGAAATATAAAATGTTTTATAGCAGGCAAATCAAACATAAAAGCTGCCACTTATAGCCACATTCATGCTGAGAATCCCTCCTTCCTTAGTGAAGCTGCTTAGAGAGTAGCTATTTCCATTATTTTTCCATACAACTATAATCATGTCACTGCTTTCTGTGGCTGTCTCACTCCAGAGGCCTTTCTAACCACCTCTATATGATTTGAATGCAGTTTCTCAGACATTAATATTAATACTTAACTGTGAACACCAAACTCTTTAATTGCTTTCTTAGTGAATACTTGATGTGTCTGAGTAAACATTCTTACTTAAAGCTGTAGCTCCATTAGTAATGATAATTATTGTGTACTCCACAAATAAATGCCTGAATTTAATAGAGAGTAAGATATGAATAATATATTACTTTATAGACATGGAAGAAACATAGGGAGAAAATGTGAATGCACAGGGATGAATGGGACAATAGCTGCTCTGTAAAATGTAAGTTCTTTCTAGAGGTCAGAGTACACGTTATCTTTTTTAAATTTACTTTTTCCTTTTACATTTCTTTGGCTTGAAATCTCTCTAGCATAATTTCTGGGATGTAGCCAGGATTTTCTCTATCTCAAATGCAAGCCTAACTGAAATTCATTTCTTTATCATTTTCCATTAGAATAGCTCTATTTCTTTTATGGCTTTCCAAACCCTGCACTGCAAACTACACAGGCGTGCAAAAGCCATTGCTCCTTCAGTTAATTCTTCCCTTTTAAAAGCACCTCCATCAGCTTTTTCCAAATTAAATTCATAGAGAGGAACCAAAAGTCATCCATGTCCTTTCTTTTTTAACTGCTTTGCAGTGTTTGAATTGTGGGTCATATGAAGGAGAGCATCAAAACATCGTTTCTGTCTCATCCTGATTTTGTCTGACTTCCACCCTACTTCTTTCCTACTCCTGAAATTAATTTATGTAGAATTTCTCTTTTTTTCTTTTGATAATTTAATAATAACAGAAACATAAGAGGTTAACAGTAGGAACATGGAGGTATAGGCTTGACTGCTTGTGATTCAGGTGCCTAAAACTGTTCCCTCTTTCCTTTATTCTAGATATCTGATTTCACATTTTCTTCAGTGGCATTTTAAATTCAGATATGTTATATCATTATTCATCTTCCTTAAATACTTGGAAAAGCTTTCTTCCAATTATTTACTTGCCACTACTTCAAGATATTCCCAACGGGATTAGATTATATTCTCAGCAAAGTCATTAGTAAAGCTTTGGCATTAGCAGAACTAGTTACATAAGTCTTGATAAATTCTAGTCTAAAAATTTTATTATTAGACCAGTGAGTTTAAAGTAAAATATTTAATAATATAGAAGACATAATAATAATAAATAATAATAAATAATAATATAAAAGACATAATACGTGGTATTATATCTGCTTAAGCCTTTTTCCCAAGAAAGACTCTGAGAAACATTCTGAAAATAATCAAGATTTCTGCAATGATAGTTCAATCATTAGTGCTCTTTTTAGTGCTATGTAGGATCTTCACCTGATAAAAGAGACAGAAGAGATTACACTTACACTTTAGTTATTAATGAACAGCTATCAAAATGGAAAGATGAACTAAATATAGTTTATCAAGGATCTTTCCTAGGACCAAAATATGGAACTACTCAGTATTTTAATTAATATAATATCTGATAAAATAGAGAAAACTAAATCCTTATACCAATCTATAAGTTTGAATACAAAATTAGGTTCAGACTAATATCGACAAATTAAAGATATAATTGAGATTGAAACAGGGTGATATTTAACTGAGTAAGTGGAAGATAAACTTTCAGTTATAAATGTGTGCATAAATATAGAACAGATGTTTAGGTGTTTAGAGAACAATATTACAAGGTCCAGGAATTACTAAAGTCTCAAGGTGAACTTAAGTCAACAGGAATTGCAATATAAACATGTATGAACACCCATAATCACAAAGAATACATGAATTAATACATCTACTCAATACTTGTTAGGCCTAGATTACAATACTTCATACAAATTTTGAGCATCAAAATTCAATGTCACCTACTTGAAGAGAGTGTAGAGAATGAAGAGTAAGAGAGTCAAGAGACCACTGTAAACTAATGGTAATATTATAAATACGAAAAATTCAAGTGGAAATTTTCCATGCTGGTTTTGCATTATCCTGAAAGTTTTTATTAATTTCACCAATTTATTCTATGCATAATATTATTTTTTTATAAACACATGACAGATCTTCTCATTATTATTGCACAAGGACAGAAGTAGACTGAAGATGAAGCAGAAGTAAACAGGGCAGGAAATTTACTCAGACAGCACTGCAACATTTACTACAGAAGTTGAAAACATATAGTACTTGAGGAGAGTAAAGCAGTGATTTTATGAAAAAATCAGATAAATGTTGCTTTGGGGAACTGAGTTCGGCAAATATAATGGAAAAGTCACTCTACTTGAGCATTTCACAGGTGATCATTAATTGTATATTCTTTGTTTCCTCTATTTTCAATTTAAGAGTATGATTTTTGGTTTTAATGCTTTCATCTGCATAGCAGCTGTGCTATGCTTAAATACAGAGTGCTCCATAATGCAGCCTATCTGACATAAATTAGATTTAAATATTTAACATTGGCATGCAGAAACAATGGATGCTTCTCTCTCTCCTGTCACTCTGTCTCAGTTCCCTCTATGTTAAATAAGAATAAAAAGTCTTCATATCATGAAACCACAGTAAATAATAACACAGAATTAGAGTCTGGGAAGCAGTTGCATATTATAGTAAGGACTGCTGTTGAAATCCCACGGGGAACATTACCCCTTCTGTTTCCAGGGCAGTAAAGAATGAATGAGACCACCATTCATTAGCTACACAAAAAAATGAGAGTAGGTCAGAACCTCATAAGATTCAACAAACCAAGTGCAAGATCTTGCACCTAGGTTGTGGCAATCCCCACCATCATTATAAATTGGTAAATGTAAAGATAGAGCAAAGCCCTGCCAAAAAGTACGTGGTGTTACTGGCAGATGGGAAGCTGGGCATGAGCTGGCAAGGTGTACCTGAAGCCCAAAAAACCAACTACATCTTGTGCTGCATCAAAAGAACCATGGTCAAAAGGCCAGTGTAGGCAATCATGCCTCAACTCTACGCAGGTGAGACCTCACTGGAGTACTGTATCTGGATGTGGAATCCTCAGTACAGGAGAGATGTGGACATATTAGAGCACATCCAGAGGAGGGTCCTAAAAAAAGATCAAAGGGATGAAACAACTTCCCTATGAGGACAGGCAAAGAGAGTTTAGGCTGTTCAGCCTGGAGGAGCAAAGGATCCAAGGAGATCTCAGAGCATCCTTTCAGTATCTGAAGGGAGCTATCAAAAAGAAGAGGACACACTATTTAGTAGATTCTGTTGTGATAGCAAAAATGGAAATGGCTTCAAACTAGAGGAAGGGCGATTTAGTCTGGATATAAGAAAAAGGTTTTTTACAGTAAGTGTAGTGAAGCACTGGAGCAGAATGCCCAGGGAGGTGGTGGATGCCCTCTCTCTGGAGACCTTTCAAATATTGGAAGAGAGCAATAAGGTCTCCCCTCAGCCTCCTTTTCCCAAACACTGAACAGCCCCAGTTCCTTCAGTCTCTCC
This sequence comes from Perdix hodgsoniae, assembly GCA_035772895.1. Lineage (NCBI taxonomy): Eukaryota > Metazoa > Chordata > Aves > Galliformes > Phasianidae > Perdix > Perdix hodgsoniae. The sequence goes on from JAPSGF010000084.1 coordinate 1,844,658, forward strand.
TCATAGACCATATTTTCCAAGCCCATCACAAGCTATGTTGCCCTTCTTTGGACCTGCTCCAGTATCTCAATGTCTTTTCTGTACTAAGGTGCGCAAAACTGTACACAGTACTCGAGGTGAGGCCTCACCAATGCCGAGTACAGGGGTAGGATTACTTCCCTAATCCTGCTCATCACAGCATTCCTGATACAAGCCAGGATGCCATTGGCTTTCTTGGCTACCTGGGCACACTGCTGGCTCATATTCAACTGACTGTCTATCAGTACATCAAGAATCAACTCCCTCGACCTGCTAGTCACATTTCTCTTGATACAACTCAGGATACAGCTGGTCTTCTGGGCTGCAACCAACTCAAGTTGAGCCTTTCATCAGCTGACACCCTTAAATATTTCTCAGGGCTGCTTCTCCACCCAACCTGCATTTGTGCTTGGGATTGCCCCAATCCAGGTGCAAGACCTTGCACTTGGACTTGTTGAACTTCATGAGTTTGACAGGGGCCCACCTCTCATGACTGTCCAGGTTCCTCTGAACAGCATCCCTTCCCTTTAGCATGTCAGCTGCACCACTTAGCTTAGTGTTGACTGCAAACTTGATAAAGGTGCACTTGATCCCAGTGTCTATGTCACCTACAAAGATGTTAAATAGCACCTGTCCCAGCACTGGTCCCTGAGGAATGCCACTTGTCACTGATCTCCACTTGGACATTGAACTGTTGATCAAAACTGAGTGCGGCCATCCAGTCAATTCCTTATTGGACACTCCAGCAACTGGTCTATCCATGTAATCCATTTTTCTCCAATTTTGTCACCAGGATGTCATGAAGAACAGTGTTAAATGCTTTGCTTGAGTCTGGGTAAGTGATAACAATTGCTCTTTCTGTATGCACTGATGCTGTAACACCATCATAAAAGGTAACCAAGTTTGTCGGGTGTGACTTGCCTTTGGTGAAGCCATGCTGGTTAACACCAATCACCTCATCTTTATCTTCCATGTGTCTTAGTAAGGCCTTCAGGAGAATCTGCTCCATGATCTTTCCATGCACAGAGGTAAGACTGGCTGACCAGTTGTTCCCTGGACCATCTTTTTTCCCTTATTGAAAATGGGGGTTATGTTTCCCCTTTTCCAGTCACTGGAAACTTCACCAGACTGCCATGATCTTTCAAATATGATGGATAGCAACTTGGCAATTTCATCTTCCAGTTCCCTCAGAATACATGGATAGGTCTACTTGGGTCTCATGTACCCGTGCATCTTCAGGTTCAGGTTCTTTACATGCTAGGTCTAAAGAGAACTTCAAAGAGATCTTTAAAGAGATCTTTAGATATTGTGCAATCAAAATCTCTCAAGTTTTTAATGTAGCTTAATTAATTTAGGAAATCTACATAAGCACAAAGAAACAAGGAAGATTATGGAAATTATAGTATTATCTATAGTATTTACTAATAATTCTGTAGTGTACATGTCATGATTTTACGTTTTTTGGTTTTCAGTATTCCACATCAAAACATCGTGTAGTGTACTGGAACTAAAGTGTTAATGCTCCAGCTCCATGTACCTATCCCTGTACATGACAGAAGTCATGGGATCTGACCCTTCTGAGTGGGGCGGTCTCTTACTGCCTGGCAGTGGGTGCTGGAGAATGCTTTCCTAGCCGTTCCAAGCTTTTCCGGTTTGATTCGGTCTCGGGAACTCTCTCTCATATATTATTTGATTTATTAGTCTCAATTTCAATTAGATTTTATTATATTCTGTTATTTTGCATCCCAATATCATAGTTAGTAAGAAAGGTTTTCCTCCATAAATTGTTGCTGCTGTTTTTTTTTTCTTCCCTTCCTTCCTTCCAATTTTGTGGGGCCGGGGGGTGGGGGGAGCAGGGGCCTACTGCCCCCTGTATAGATTGATCTAGTTCATGCCATGAAAATACATAAACTAGAAAGACCTTATATTGCATACAAGTATATTTCTACCTCTTTTTGCATAACAGTGTGTTCTTTTGTGTGTTGTTGTTGTTTTTGAAAAATACTTTAGACATCTATGAATTTTTTCCTGTCAGTGAAGTAAACACTGTAGAGCTCCAGAGATTTAATTCAAAACCTAAACAAACCCGAGACTGGGATAAGCTGTGGGCAATTCTCATGACTCTTCAGTCTCAACCTGTTGTTCCCAATTCTGGAGAAAACAACCTAGGGGGAAATAAAATATTCAAGGATGGGGATCTTGGTCATGAACAATCAAGAATGCAAGACTGACACCAGAATAGGAGCAAATAGATGCTGTAGCTTAATGTTTAGATGTACATATAAAAGAGTCCTGAAAATGTAGTCTCTTTTCCTTGACTGTTTAAAATCATATCATTTGAAAGCTGTTGTATAGGAGTGTTCATGGACTTAGTCAGGAGGACTCTTGGATACTATTGCCCAAACAGCTGAAATAGGTAGGTGTTTACACAGTCAGTTTGTTCAGTGCAGTGGTGATTCTGAGCATAATTCAGTTCATATTTGATACTTAAATGTGTTCAGCAACGTAAGGTAGGGATTTATAAATCACTCCCTTATCTAAGACTTACTTAAAACTCTTTTTAACTGCTTCATCATTTTAGGCTTCTTCAAAATAGTCATCATCTCACTATCACCTCAGGTATGTTTTTATAAACACAAATCTGGATTCCAAAATCCTGTACATCTAGTATAATTCAGTACTTGTAATTCAACTAGAATACCATTCTATTTTTATCAAAGGAACCATAAAAAAATAGAGAAAAGTGGGTTTTGTATCACAACGTACACACAGAAATTTTTAGATAGCCTTTCTATCAGAAAATTTGTCAGTCTGCTTTTACTTCTTCTGAAAACTTGAAATATGTTTGCCTTAAGATCACAGAATTATCAAGGTTGGAAAAGACCTAGAAGATCATCTAGTCCAACCATTACCAATACTTCCCAGCTAAACCATATTGCTCAACACAACATCCAAACGTTTCTTGAACACTCCCATGGTCGGTGACTCCACCACCTCCCTGGGCAGTGCATTACAGTGCCTGACCACCCTTTCCGAGAAGTAATATTTCCTAATGTCCAGCCTGAATCTCCCCTGGCGCAGCTTAAATCCATTCCCTCTAGTTTTATCACCAATTATACGAGAGAAGAGGCCGACCCCCAGCTCACTACAACCTCCCTTCAGGAAGTTATAGAGAGCAATGAGGTCTCCCCTGAGCCTCCTCTTTTCCAGGCTGAACAATCCCAGCTCCCTCAGCTGCTCCTCATAAGGCCTGTGCTCCAGACCCCTCACCAGCTTCGTAGCCCTCCTCTGAACACGTTCCAGGGCCTCAATGTCTTTCTTGCAGTGAGGGGCCCAAAACTGAACACAGTACTCGAGGTGCGGCCTCACCAGTGCAGAATACAAGGGGACAATGACCTCCCTATTCCTGCTAGTAACACTGTTTTTGATGCAAGCCAGAATGCCATTGGCCTTCTTGGCCATCTGGGCACACTGTTGGCTCATGTTCAGCCGAGCATCAATCAGTACCCCTAGGTCTGTTTCCTCAACACAGTCCTCCAGCCACTGCGCCCCAAGCCTATAGCGCTGCCTGGGGTTGTTGTGGCCAAAGTGCAGGACCCGGCATTTGGTCTTGTTGAACCTCATCCCATTGGCTTCGGCCCAGCTCTCCAGCCTATCCAGATCCCTCTGTAGGGCCTCGCTACCCTAATAGATATAGTTTTATGACTCAAAGCCTTCTTTTTTCAGCTGATCTTGGCCTTCATCTTCTATAGTTAGTAAAACAAATTGTTTGCATGTGGATGACAATATTTTTCTGTTAAATCTTCAGGTATTGAAACATTATTTCCCAGACACTTTGAGGTGCTTTCATGACAATGTTTTACCTTGAAACTCTTCCACAATGATATGCCTGATTTAAGTTCTGTGATCATACATACTGCCATCCCAAATAAGTATCTTGGTGCATCTATATGTCTTAAAGGTATCAATAGAAAAAAAAGAAAAAAAATGACATTAGGATTTCTTTTAATCATCTTCATCCCTGAAAGTGACCTGAGATTGGTAAACAGACTATATTTCAAAGAGCCAGATTGTCAATCTGTTTGGCTGCATTTTAACATGAAGAGACATATTACGTTTCACTACAATTTGAAGCATGAGAGAAACAAGCTTGATAATATTACTGCATACCAACAGTGACATGTGAGGGGACAGAAGAAAGAAAGTCTATAGAGCACTGATGTACAAAGCCTCGTTGCTCTCAAAACCTCTTCCAGCACAAATGAGTACTGACCTGGAAGCAAAAGTTACTGACTCATTCCTTCCACATTCATCCTCAAGATGACAAAGTCTCCTTCACTAGTGTACTTAAACTTGCAATACCAGAGAGCACATGCTGCAGTGTGTGAAATACTGCTGGATACTTGTACTGAAAACTGCAGTTTAGCAGATTTTGATTCAGTTTCAGTGGGATTAACTGTGTGAGTTAGCTGTGCTGTGGTAAGGCATTTTCAATGATTCTGTCTGCTGCAGTTACAAGGGCTGCTCTGAAAGTAATGCCTACTATATTATTATGTTGGTCAAAGGAAGATGTTGGTGTTGTGACTGTAGAAGTTGAACCTTCCCACCAATATTCCACTACACCTTGTTACTTTGCAACAGATGACAACAGAAGGGCAGTCTGACAAAATGGTGTCAGATATGAAGCAAAGGTGTGTCATTTAATTCCTCCATGTGAAAAGAATTGTATGCATTGACATTCATCAGCACTTGCTGAACATTTACAGAGATAAAACATTGGATGTGAGCACAGGTGGTGAGTGGTACATTTTAACAGTGGTGACAAAGACAGTGTGTCAACTCTGCTGGTGCAGATTTTCATGAGCATAGCATGCAAGCTCCTGTTAATAGCTGGTGAAAATGAATAGCTAGTTGTGGTGACTATATTGGAGAATAGTGTTTCGTAGCTCAAACAAATAATGCTGTTGTGCTCTTTGTACCTATTGTACTTTCTATGGAAATAAATAGAAAACATTACTTTCAGCATTACTTTCAGAGCTACCAACATATATTTGGTTTGGAGAATTTATAAAATACTTTCCATAATGTTTTTTATCGTGTATGCTATTTTCCCATGCTTCTATTTTCAGCATGTTACTATTCTAAATAATGCAACCTCTTCTGTGAGATTGCAGTCTCTAATTTTTCTATTTAAAAAAATATAATATAGTTTTTGGACAAATAACCATTAATTTTGAATTAATCATGCTTTCAGTTTTTATGAAAATTTCACAAATACCTGACAACTATCCAAAAAGGTTTTAAATGAATAACAGTCCATAGAGCAGAATAATTTATTTCCAAAATCATATACACAAAAATAATGTGTTTTTTTCTCCTCTTTGATCACTTTTCATTTTATAATTAAACACAAACTAAAAACTGGAAAATAGAAAATTTTTTTTTTTTTTTTATCATACAGAAAAAATAAGAAAGAGGTGAGTCACTGATCACTGTTAAAAAAGGCTGCCTGAATGTGTTGCTATAATCAGAAAGCAGAAGTGATTCATCTGCTTATCTGAATCTCTTGTGTTCAAATAGATGTGAACCCTTTGTCTTTTAATATTACATTAGTAGCAGGACTCCTTTTACTGGGAAAATATCAAAACTGATGTACCCTCTCATTTCAAACGATAATTATTTTTGTTACAAGACAGTATTTACAGTGTGGAAAATATTGCACCATATTCAATTTACTGGGCTGAAAATGACTTATTTTAGCATATTTTAAGAAAATATGATTTACTGCGGCATTTTAGTGGACAAGATGATATTTTGAATTTGAGAGAGAGGATAATCTATGCAAAGGCTGGTAAGTTCTTAAAAGTCACTCTCTGTTGCATGGAAGTTCTTTAATAGGTGAAATATGGGCAAATGAGACCACTGAATACCTAGTTGGACAAATGTATGCAAAATAAATTTTTCTCATGCTGAACAAGAGCTCTCCATCCCCAGGAAGTCAGGAAAGGAAGGCAAAGACAGGTATGGCTGAACTGGGACCTGTTGGTCAAACTGGTGAGCAAGAAAATACACAGGCAGTGGAAGCAGTGATAGGTAACTTGGGAGGAGAGTGGGAATGCTGCTAGGATGTGTAGGGGTGGGATCAGGAAAGCCAAGGCCCAATTGGAACTGGATTTGTCAAGAGGCACAAAAAAGAGTAAGAAAGGCTTGTACAGGTACATCAATTAGAAAAAGAAAGTCCAGAAGGGCTTTCCCTTCTGAGTGAGCAATAAAGGCAGGCTGGTAACAAGAAGCAAGAAGGCTGAGGTATTCAACATCAGTCATCACTATCAACTGCTCTACACACAGCCCTAAAGCAGGTGGTTTGGAATGTGGAAACCGGGAGAGCACTACTCCTCCCATTGTAAATGAAGGTCAAGCTTCTGACAACCTGAGGAATCTAAACATCCTACGGATCCTGAAGAAATGCATCCCAGAGTCATGAGAGAATTGGCTGGCATAGTCACCAAGCCATTCTCATTGCTATTTGAAAAGTTATGGCAGTCAGGAAAAGTCTCTGCAGACCGGAAAAAAAAGCAACATCACACCCATTTTTAAGAAATTTTGAAAGGACAACCTGAGGCAACTACCAACCTGTCGGCCACATATCTGTGCCAGGGAAGATCATGGAACCAATCCTCCTAGAAGCTATGCTAAGGCACATGGAAGAGTTATATGCTTGATCTTTTACAAGGATGGATTTTTATGATATTACCAAAATTAGACTGAAATACAGACATGTCCAAAATTGAAGATTGATGTCTAGGCTGAAAATATTTGATGATAGGAAAAGGATTAGCTCTAAAATATGGATAATTCACCTGGACATTCTCTATATTGTGGCACAGCCAAGTATATAAGCCAAAATATAAAAGATGTAACTGAGGTATAAAACCGAGGTATCAAAGTACAGGACTCCTTTAAAGAAGATAATGAAGGAGTTGCTTAGCACCTGAACAAAAAACAAAAAACAAAAAAACCCCAACAAACAAACAAACAAAACAAAACAAACAAACAAACAAAAAACAAGAATGCCTAATTTTTCTCAGACATGAATAACCACCATTCCAGAGTATAACTGCTGTCTGAAATTTGAGATTCTCATAAGGATTGGGGACTAATAAGTCTGATTCCCATTACTGCTAAGATGGCAAACTCTATAAAAAAGAATAAGTGCATTTATAAACAGATTTTGTTAGGAAAGTATCAGCATAGCCTCAGGAAATATGCCTCATTAGCTTGCTTGAAAGCTATGAGGGTGCCAGTGAACACATGGACAAAGATTATACCATGTAGAAGATATACGTGGATCTTCCAATATTTTTTGACAAAGTTACCCACAAAAGTCCAGACAAGAAATAGAAACTGTCATGGGGGTGGAAGAAAGACCTTTTCAATGGTAGAAATCTGCTGAAAGGATAGAAAGCATGAGGTAAGTTCCCTTGAAGACCTTTCAGGATAGAGGAGAGCCAGAAGTGAGTCATCCTTGAATACATATATATGAATTAATCTGCCAAGATTTCTGTCCCTGAATATGATTTCAATGAAATCCACCTGTTTGTTATGGCTCAGACTGGAAAATTAGACAGAGAAAAACATCTTCTAAATTTATTTTTTTTTAATTCTTTTTCATTTTTCCAGCACTACAATAAATGAGAATGCACTCAGGAAACAAATTTAGAAGTATGTTTTCGTTAAAAGAAATCATCAGTAGCTAATGATCTGAACTCACCTCAGGGAAAAAGAATGTTTCAAGTTAATCCTCTAATATATGATAGAAATTCTGTAATACCACCTACAGAAAGGCTGATTTGAGAGAGACACTGTACTCGGTATATATAATTTTAAATTAATCATCTTCTGTTTTGAATTACAGAGATCTGGAATTGCTGTTTGCATTCTAAAAATAAGTGTGTTTAAGTAATAAAGTGCCAAAACTTGTTACTCACTAATCATTTTCAGAGACATGTAGATCTTGCTAAAACCAATAAAAAAAATAGACCAAAGCTGAAAATAATTATATATAAATAAACTATTAATTATGTTCTCCATTTCTTCTATTAGAGGATTTAGCTAATTATCACCCCAAAAATGATCACAAGGAGAATAGTAAAGGCACAACCTGAAAAGTAGAATGTCGCTGTGTGTCCTCATATATGTTAAAAGTATAAATATCTATTATTTGAATGCTAATTGTATCTATATGAGCTAAACTTACAATTTGGAAAATCTTATCAAAATTCTTCTGGCTCTCCCAAACTTGATCACCTCATATGCACATGATTTACTGCAATCCTAAAATGTTTGTCTTCCTCCTGTGTGTGCTGGTACTTCCAGAATGACACATCCCAGGATGACTGAGCATAGAACTGTTGGGAACAAAGGAAAAAGCATGGGATCCCTTGTGAAGGATAAAGACAAACTGTTTAAAATATATCTTAGCTCTGAAGATAGTGAATTAAATTGTGAAGGTGGCTTTAAATTTACCGTACAGATTATTTCTCTACTGAAATTCAGTTCAAAGAACATGAAAGGATGTGCACATGAATGATGAAACATTTACCCACTGGGAATGTTTCTTGCTTGTTAAACTTTCATTTTCTTCATTTTGAGTTCCATGGAGTCAATATTTATAATATCTCACTCTCTACTAACAGTTCCTTCCAATACAAATGACTTATTAATTTCAGTTATAATACAGATACTGCCTGTGCATTTGCACACTTTTTGTATTTGGATTTATCTTTGCTCAGGCTTGTACTACTGTCTGTTAAATGGTTAATTTAATTTGTTGCATGGGAGTTTGCAGCTTTCAGTTCAGCTTAGAGTGGCTGCCTTGCCTATTGACTGTTGTTCTGCTAGACTGAATTTAAAGACATCTTGAAAGAGTGTTCTTGTACTAATGTTTCCAACTTCTCCTTTAGGGTCTTTGTAATTATTGTTTTGTAATTTAACAGAATGCAGTTGTGCACAACAGATAAACAAAAAACAAACAACTAAAATCCACTTGAAAATATACTCAATCAGCCTTGAAGACTTACTATTTAGTACTCATAGTTTCAGGTCACAAAATCTAAACTTCTATACTTTTCCAACTCATTTAACTGAATAAAATGAATCAATTGAAATAAGCTTCACAATCACCTCCATAATAAGTGCAGATCAATCTGACATGTTGATAATTTAGGATCCAAATAGTGCAGAAGTTGCACTTTACATTATAGATCAATATCCCCAAGATAGAGATAAGATATTAATACATAGCAAGCCAGTGAATCTTAAAGTCATTGTATTTCAGAAATAAGAATGGACATAATCTTAATGGAAGGTGCATATATTCCTTTTTATATAATTGTACTATAAAATTGGTAGTAGCATTCCTGGGTCTGTATCAAATTCTCCAAGGACATGATCTTTCTGTAGCTGAGAAAGAATAGGTAGAAAAGTCTTTAAATCTCATTACAGTTTGTTGTAGCCTTTGGTAGCGAATATGGTGTTTCATGAAGTGCTCCCTTGACAAATCTCATTATAAAGTTCTCCATTCACTAATCCAGCTACCTTACTATTTGGATGCTTGAACAAAGGATGTATACTAAGATGTTAAGAAATAATGTCGAATTCTTTTCCATTCTTACAAGCTATTTTTAAATAGCAGTAACAGATTTTTAAAAACTAATTATAAATAAGGTGTTAAGTGTTTAATTATCTTTTTAAATAACCTTTGTATGTATGTTACTAACCAGCATTTAACAGAAATGAAGTAATATAGTGATATCTGAATCCAGAATCTCTTGCAAGAGTAGATTTATGAGAGAAGAAAGCTAACATTAGCCATAGTCTCCTTCCCTACCTATGGGCTGGGCACAACAGTGCTACTTGGAATAGAAATGGTGCCTGGCTTAAGAGGCTGTAAAAACACATCAGCAGAGTAGCCAGACCAGGCCTTTGTTGACCCAACCACCATCACTTCTACTCCACATTTTGAAAGTCTGTAATAGAGAGAATTTAAAGATGCATGTGAAGTCCATTGCGTAAATGCCCCAACGAACCACTGAAACTAAAGTACTTGCAAGCTGGGGACTACAGCATTCAGGTTGAATTCAGAAGAAGTAACTTGCATACAGAATAACTTGCTGCAGATCTTAGTAGCTCAGGTGCAATGCAGAGAGCTGAGCTTCAGCATAGTGTATACAGAGGAGGGCTGCAAAAATGATTCAAAGGATGGAACACTTCCTCTATGAAAACAAGCTGAGAGAGCTAGGGCTGTTCGGCCTGGAGAAGAGAAGGTTCCAAGGAGACCTAAGAGCAATCTTTTAGTATCTAAAGCGGAGCTGTATGAAAGAAATAAGCAGACTTTTTAGCAGAGTCTGCTGAGACAAGGGGAAATGACTTCAAACAAAAAGAGAAGATTTAGACTGGATATAAGGAAGATTTCTACAATAAAGGTGGTGATACAGTGGAACAGGTTGCACAGAGATATGATGAATGCCCCTTCCTTGGGGACAGGTAAAGTTCAGGCTGGACAGAGCACTGAGCAACCTGATCTATTTGCGGGCATCCCTGTTCATTTCAGACTACATAGCCTTTAATGTCCTCTTCCAATTCAAACAGTTCCATGATTCTTTAAGTACATGTGTCTAGAGATAGCTGGAAGAGAACTCAGAAAAGCATTCATTTGTTTTAAGTTCCAAAGTATCACTTTGATAAAATAGATTTGATTTCAAATATCTTTATACGCTTTTAGTGAAAGCGTGCCAAAAAAAGCACATTAAGCATCTTTGAAGTCACACCTTTCAAATTGTAACAAAAGCACATAGAAGCAGCTCAAAAATATTCATTTTCCTAAAGGTGATATATCTGGATACATGGTTGATTCCTATTTCAAGAAAATAAATAAAACAATCAGAGAACACTATTTCTGGACATTGAGGAAAAGAGAAACTGAACAAAACAACAAATCAAAATGATCCCATAAAGTGCAATAACCTCACATGCTCTCCGCTTTAATAATGTAAACAACACTGAAATTGATGTCAAACATTTTTGGATGGCTTGTGCACTACAAAGAAAAATGAAAAACAGAATAAATTGCAAACTCTTAAGAATGATAAAAAGCTGCCATCAGGTAAATGAAAGAAGTTGATACGCTATTAAATGTACTTTACAAACTCATTTATGCCATAATACCAATGAAGCTGGCTGTGCTCCAGGCACTGGGAAAGTGGGCACATTGCCACAGTTATTTTTTTCCACAAACAATACATCCTGTCTGCTGTCTGCAATATAATTTATCAGTGTCTTTCACAGAGCTTTGACTATAATCTTTAATAGTCACTTGGTTCAGTCACAGCCCACTATAAAGATGTATGTCGCCTCATTTAGCAGGATTTCAGTGAAGTCTGTACATATATTTCTATGGGGAAACAAGCTCACTGTATTCTGCTAGGTCAGACCGGAGCAGATCCTTTGATCTCTGAACTCCCATGAATGATTCTGCTCACAATCTCCATCTATATTCATCCCAGAATATACAATTTAAGACTGGCAACCTTACTCAAATCCAAAGACATACTCTGAGGATGAATTTTTAATACCAAATGTATTAGAATTTTAAAGCTCTGATCTTCTGAATCTTTCAGCACAATGAGTATTCAGGAATATTGTGAATAAGATAAGATATAAAGGCACTATCATGGCTCAAAGAAGCCAATACAAACCAATTATTTCTCTAGCTGCAACTAAGGGACCAATTAGCAGTAGCTGGCGTAGAGCAGTGCTGCCCAGTTAAAAAGGAATAGCAGCCAGAAGGGGCAGGAAGTGTTTCAGAGAAGCGTCTCAGCTAATATATGTAATTTGGGTGTTTTTTTTTTTTTAATTATGATAGACAACACAAAAGTAAATGATATCTATTAGCAGACAAAGGTAGGAGCAACGCAATGAAGAAGAAAGAGCAGATGCTTGTATGCTATTGACTTCTATGTCTCTTATCTATGAGAGAGGAAGAACTGGCCCTTAAATGCAAAGGATAAGAAGTGTCAAATTTCTGTGCTTGGAAGGGCTGAGGAACAGGAATCAGGCCCAGCAGACATTACACTTTGTTTGTAGTTTCTATTACCACTTTGATTTCCCTGTTTCTCTGCCTTTTGAACTGGCTGGAATAACTCTGTCATGTTTCTTCAAAAGAAAGCTAAAATGGATCGTGCTTCTGCAGCTTTGAAGTACTCCCTGTGTAATCTACTATCACACTGACCAACAGGGCTGAATGATTTAAAACTTTCATAAGGTTAAGTCAGCACAAAGAATTGATGAACAGAGTGAGATCCTCTCCCCAAATGGCAGGGTCAGGGAAATTGATACATTCAGTTCCATTTAATTATTTTGTCTTCAATGCAAATATATTTCAAATACATTTCCAAAGAGTTAAATGGATTCTATTTATTTATTTATTTGTTTGTTTGTTTTTTTATTGAGATGCATCTGCAGGATTAAGAACATTTTCCTCCTTCCATTTTTCTGTAAATGAAATGTTAAGGGTCTATTTTTCTAATTCTCTAAATGGGAAATCAGAGACAGTAAATAAAATAAAATAATAATCTAGTCTTGAATTTCTAAATGAATCTACTCATATAATCTCATTTCTGCATTCCTTGGGATACCTTTTATATCTAGATAGCAAGTCTGAAGTGAAGAAATACGTCAGAATGCCTGTTACTGTGCCAGGTTATTTAAAGAACTGAAGTAATCTTAGTTAAAGGTGATCAAATGTTCACTAAAATACTGTGTTTCTTCAGAGGGTAGACATATGTCTTATATATTCTTGCTTTAACTTCTCTATCAGAATAGGCCAAAAAGGGCCAACTGTCAAGAGAATAACTCTGACTTTAGTTCTAATGCCGCATGCAGCATGAAATTATCTATGAATTCTTGTAATGGAAAAATAAAATTATGGACAGGAAAGGTATCTACTGTATTTTAGACTATTGACATCAAGCTGTTTCTCATACAAATTTATTAAAAGCCAATGTCAAAAGTGTTTAGTTTAATAATGACTGTTAAAATCAGGAGACTTTCAAGATATAAAAATTCCTACTTTATTTTTAGACTTACTGTATTAATTTTTTTCTTAATTCTCCTAGCACTTCACTGTCTGCCATGACAATGCTCTGCACTGTGTACTGGTACAACCCCCGCCTTTCATGAACCCATGCTGGTTGGGTCTGATTCCCCCCTTTCCCCACACATGCCTTTTGATCTCCCTTGAGATGATCTGCTCTAGAACCCTTCCTGGCACTGAGGTCAGACAGCCAGGTCTATCATTCCCCACATTCTCTTTATGATCCTTCTTGTAGATGGGAGTCACCTTGACAAGTCTCTACTCTTCTGGGAGCTCTCTGGTTGACCAGGAAAGCTGGTGGATCATGGAAAATAATTTGGTAATCACCTCCCCCAGTACCCCTGGCGGATCCCATCCAGCCCCATAGACTTGTGGCAGTCCAGGTGGAGTAGTAGGTCTCTTGACTGTTTCCTCTTGAATTGTGGGGAGTTTCTTCTTCTCCCAGTGCCAGACATCCAGGTCAGGGGGTAGAGTATCCCAAGGATAATTGGTCTGAATTTTAAAGACAGTTGTAAAGAAGGCTTTGAGTACCTCAGACTTTTCCTCAGTGGTCACATTCCCCTTTGCATTCAGTAAAGGATGGAGATTCTACTTAGCCCTCCTCTTGCTGTTAATATATTTGTTAAAGATTTTTTGCTCTCTTTTATCCCAGTGGGCAAGTTGAGTTCAAGCTGGGCTTTTGCCTATCTAATTTTCTCCCTGCACATCTTAACTACTTCTTTTTACTCTCCCCAAGTTATCCATCCCTTCTTTCACACGAAGAAGATTCTCTTCTTCCTCTGTAACCTCAGTAAAAGCTCTGTGTTTATTCACACTGGTCTTCTTCCCTGTTGGCTTGTCTTGCAGCACAGGAGGACAGCCTGCTCCTGTCACTTTAAGACTTCATTCTTGGGGAGCAACCAGCCTTCCTGGACCCCCTTACCCTTCAGGACTGAATCTCAAGGGACCATTCCTACCAGGGTTCTGAACAGTTCAAAGTCCACCCTCCATCCAAAGTGTTTTGCTGCCACCACCCCATGTATATGTTGACACAGTGTAGGAAAATGTGCAGGTATCAGCCAGTATTTGAGTCATTGTCATGGTCCATAAATGCACCTCTATTAAGTGGACAGAAAATATGAAACAGCCACATGCCTTTTATGTCTTTGGAAATACTGGTACAATTTGCATTCCTTGATAGTAATGTATACTTGAAATGTCTGAAAATACATATTGACATTGGAGCAACTCTATTAAGCGTTTTAATTGTGACTGTTAAATAAGATTATTCATAACATAGTTGCAAAGTATTTTTACCTGTTTTGTATTCTGTAATCATAACTGTTGTATTTGAATACATTAATCATATAGAAGATTCCTCTACCATGGAGTGGAGTAAGATATTCCCATTTTTATGAAAATAAAGGACAATTATGTTTGGTGCTGTTAAAAAACTGAAAAGTATTCTTCTTGTGTTGTAAATTTCGAAGGAAGGAAGGAAGGAAGGAAGGAAGGAAGGAAGGAAGGAAGGAA